>JASDQU010244756.1:45677-104459 GCA_032191745.1 Picea mariana | reverse complement strand
AAACCTAACCCTAGGAGATGAAGCGCCAAAAGTCATGTGGGCCCCGTTTGGGTAAGTTGGTGCATCAACTTCCCGGGGTCGTAACTTTTGCATACGATCTCCGTTTTAGGCGTGTGATAGCTCGTTGGAAAGGTATCGTCGAGGAGATTCATTTTGGGGCCTCAATAATTCCTTCGTCTATCATTGAGAACCTAGATCTCGAAAAACCTTCATTTAGGCCCTCAAAATGGCCCCGGAAGTTAAAACCTGTTAAAAATAGTAAGTTGCCAAAATGGCCAGAAAACTGTTTTGAGCCATTTGGAAAAGATGGGTGGCCCCCGATATCCACCTGGATCACTCCTCTTGGCTGCATCCCATAAACAATTTGAAATGGAATCTTCCCTGTGCTCCTATTTATTGAATCATTATAAGCAAATTTCGCCTGTGGCAGAATATTGTCCCCCTGACTGTGGTGTTCTGTGACCAAGCTCCTCAGCAAGTCTCCCAAACTTTTGTTCACAATTTCGTTCTGTCCATCCGTCTGAGGATGATAAGCTGAACTGAACGGCAAGTTTGTTCCCATCTTTTTCCATAAGGTTCTCCAGAAGTGTCCCATGAATTTGGTATCTCAATCAAAAACTATGCTCCTGGGTAAGCTGTAAAGTCGAATGACCTCTTTGAAAAATAGATTCGCAATGTGAGTTGCGTCACTGGTTTTCTGACACGGTATGAAGTGTGCCATCTTAAAAAATATGTCCACCACTACAAAGATTGATTCAAACCCTCTTTGTGTTCTTGGTAACCCCAATATGAAGTCCATGCTTACCGCATCCAACGGCCTATCAGGTATGGGTAACGGTTGATAAAAGCCCGCATTCTGCCTCTTTCCTTTTGAATTCTGACAAATTCTACATCTATCCATGAATCGTTTGACATCTTCTCTCATTCCTGGCCAATAATATGACCCATTTAGCTTTGAGAATGTCTTTTCATGACCGAAATGTCCATCCAATCCTCCATATTGTTTCTCCTTCAACAAATTCTCCCTCATGGAGCATTTTGGAATACAAAGTTGATTACCCTTAAACAATAATCCTTCCTGGATCATATATTTTCTCCATTCACCTCTGTCCCTAAGAATTGGATTCTCAGCTGCTTCATATGCCTCCTTAAAATCTGGATCATGTCTGTACATGTCCCTGAGATCATCAAAACCCAGTGTTTTGACTCTAAACTCCTGCAACAACAAACATTTCTTGCTCAAAGCAACAACAACATTGTTAGCAGTTCTAGAAATATGCTTGGTTACAAAAGTAAAGTTTTGCATGTATTCAACCCATTTAACATGTCTTTGATTCAACTTCTCATGTTGAGTCACAAATTGCAAAGCATGATTGTCACTGTATAGGACAAACTCCTTCAGAATCAAATAGTGTCTCCACTTCTTCAATGCTTGAATAATAGCATAGAACTCCTTGTCATATGTGGAGTACTTCACTTTCGCTTCATTCATCTTCTCGCTGAAGTATGCTATCGACCTGTCTTATTGGCTCAAGATTGCCCCTATTGCAAATCCACTTGCATCACATTTTACTTGAAATGTCTTTTTGAAATCTGACAATACCAAAATTGGTTGTTTCATGATTTTCCTTTTCAGTAAATTGAATCTTTTCTCATCCTCTTCTGTCTAGTGAAAATATTTATGTCTCTTCTTCACTGTGCCCATCATCGGTGCACTAATTCCACTAAAATTTCTGATGAACTTCCGGTAGAAACTAGCCAATCCATGAAAACTTCTCACCTCAAATATACTCTTTGGTGATGGCCAATTCTTAATCACCTCCACCTTATATGGATCCATCCTCAACTTATCTGTAGAAATAACAAATCCCAAATAAATGAGCTCTATCTTTATGAATGAAGATTTCTTTATGTTTATTGACAGCTTCTCTTGCTGTAACCTCTTCATCACGATAGCCAAATGTTCCAGATGATCTGCATTTCTTTTACTGAAATTCAGTATGTCATCAAGATACACAATGACAAATTTTCCGATGAACTCATTCAGGACTTTGTTCATCAACCTCATGAAGGTACTTAGTGCATTCGTTAAGCCAAATGGCATAACAAGCTATTTGTATAACCCTTCATTTGTCTTGAAGGTTGTCTTCCATTCATCACCTTCTCTCATACAAATCTGATGATATCCACTTTTCAAATAAATCTTTGAAAAAAATTTGGCCCCACTTAAGCAATCCATCAAATCATCCATTCTCGACAATGGAAATATATACCTGATGGTTATCTTGTTAATTTTCGTTGAGTCAATACACATCCTCCAGCCTCTATCTTTCTTTGGATTGAGCACTATCGAAACAACACATGGAATCAAGCTTTCTCTAACCAACCTTTTTTCCAACATATCCTGGACTTGTCTTTTGACCTCTTCATTCTCCTACGACATCAATCTGTATGCTACTTAGTTTGGAAAAATAGCTCCAGGTATGAGATCAATATGATGACTCACACTTCTAATCGGTGGCAACAAATGAGGTAGTTCGTCCACTACTATATCAGTGAACTCTTCCAATAGTTCCTGAACCTCTTTTGGTAAATCATCTACCCTTGTGTTGTATAAAACAATCTTAGGCTTCCTGACCATAATGAATTGAGGTTCCTCCTTCTTCTTGACCTCTGTAAGAAGTTCCTTCCCACTCATTAGAAGTACAGTGTTGCTTACTTCAGGTTTTCCCTCCTTATCCTTGATTGGAAGTAACATGTGAGTTCTCCCATTCTTCTCTAGGGTGTATGTGTTCTTCCTCCCATCATGAATCACATTCCTTTCATATTTCCATGGTCTACCCAACAATAGATGACAAACATCCATGGGAATAACATCATAGAGTATTTCATCTTTATACCCTCCTATTTTAAATTCAACTAAACATTGTTTAGTGACATTTACCTGATGTCCTTTTTGTAGCCATGAAACTCTGTATGGACTTGGATGTTCAACAGTCTCTAGCTCCATCTTTTCTACCATCTTCGTAGAAATGAGATTATCTATGCTACCACTGTCCATCATGAATTTGCATACCCTATCCTTGGTTTTGCAAGCAGTCCGAAAAAGACTGTTCCTTTGCACTGGATTCTCCACCTCCTTCTCTGGTGTTAAGAGAACCTTTTGCATCATCAATGATCTTCCAGCTTCAGCATCTTCTTCCTCAACATTTCACCTCTGTTCTTTGGCGATGTGAGTTTCACCACCTTATTTCTTTTTATCTGGACACTCATAAGACTTGTGTCCATTCTTTCCACATGTGAAGCATTTCACGACTCCTCCTCTTCCTCTTCCTCTACCTCTGGTACGAGGAAAAATGTTTCCATCAGCATACTGACCTTTCTGTTCGGTATGTTGTCCTCTCTGTGAACTTCCACCTCTCTAAGTTTGAGTCTAAGGTTTATTCCTAGGAAACTGATTTGACTCTGGCTTGACTTCTGCCTCGACCTCTTTGACCTTATTTTCGGCTCAGTTTCTCTTCGGATTTTAGAGCCATATGATAAGCATCTTCCACCATTCAGATGTTCATCATTCTCATCTCATCTTGAATCTCATATCTCAGACCATTCATATATCTAGCAACTTTTTCATCATCACTTTCATGATGACCTACCCTGATGTTCAGCCTGTAGAATTCTTCAGTGTACTCCTTCACTGTCATCAACTTCTGTCTCAAATTTTGCATTCTCTGAAATAGAGTAACCTGGTAATCCTTGGGAATAAATTTCGCATTCATCTTCACGATCATCCTATCCCAACTCTTGACTTTTTGCTTGCCCTTGCAGCGTCTATCAGCTTGTAGCTCATCCCACCATAATGTTGCATATCCTTTCAATCTTGTGATAGCATGTTTGACCTTTTTTTCCTCCTCGACATATTCATAGTCAAAATATGTGTCCAGAGCTCTAATCCAATCTAGAAGCTCTTCAACATCCAGGTTTCCTTCGTATACTCGAATATCCATTTTCGCCTTAGCACCCATTCTTGCAACAGCCCTAATCAGGCATTCATTTCATGCATCTTTTACTGTGACCTCTTCTCCTTCATGTTTGACCTCATTTTCACTTTCAAAATCACTAAGATCCCCAGCACCGACTGTGCGCCTCTGTGCTATCTCCATGTCCTCGAGTCTGGCGCGTAGGTCATGCATCTCTCTCTCCATGACTAGATCAAGCATCTACCTACCCCTTCTTCTCAGCATTTACCTATCCTCTAGTGGATCAGGTGTTTGCCTATCCCTTATTCTCTGCGACATGGTGAATCTTCCTTTTCCCTGCTATAGAAAGAAAAGAAATCTTTCTGGGCTCTGATACCAATTGACGTAGACCTATTGGCCCTCGACCGATGTCTACTCACAGGATCGTTCTATATGCCCTTGAGCCAGATCAACTCTTTTGGATTCTCTGTTGGAATCCCCTTTCAAATCAATCCATAGGTTCTTTTTCACGGTTTGTGATTTCGCGAGTTCGCGAGTCATGACTTCCGACTCTTCCTCTGCGATCTCGCGATACCCGAGATCAAGAAATGGGTACAACTCTCCCTTTTTCAGCGCCCTCCTTGCGCGACCACCGGCTAGGCTAAGCACTAGCACCTTTCGCCTCTCACACCTTCATGAGTTCAAAGGTTCAACCTTTGGCACCTTCTTTCCCAAACCCCCGAGAGGTGAGAGTTGACTTTTCTCCTCTCATTCTCGCTACTCACGACTTCGTGAGTCGAAGGCTCAAGCTTTTGCTCCCTTATCTCCTCAGTCCCCGAGACATGAGAGGTCAATGGTGTGTTGACTCCTCCAAATGCGTGACGTGTGTCCGACTGATTATTTCCTGGGCCCACCATCTGGTTCTGCCACGTGTCTCTTATGTACAACCTTGGCACTTCGTGACTTCGCCTTTCACAACTTGGGGCACCCAAACATTGATCTTCCACCTTGCAAAACCCCAAATTCATGAGATCCCTAGATCTCTACCACCTGTCCTTCTCCTAACGAACGACTGTGATTATTTCGCGACTTCGCTACTCACTTATTTGGGACTTTCGGGACAAAAGTCTCAACCTCTTACTCTTTGATATGCCAAGACAGTGAAATTTCGACACGTTGTCTACGCAGGTCCCACACGAAACTTCCCTCCTTTTTCGGAGTTTCGGACCTCACGAATTTGCGAGTCCTGATGTTGAACTTCCGACTCTCCAACTCACAAAACCCCTGAAATGGTCAACAAATTCTGACTTCCATGTTGGCGAGCATGCCACCTGTCCACTCTCAGATGGATGGTCTCGATTAACTTCGTAGCTTCACCACTCGCAAAGTTGAAAAACTTCTCTTTCGAACCTCCCATGTCCGAGTCCCTGATATGGGTGATCTCGCGACACATGTCCTCCTTCTAGCAAATGACTCAGATTTCTTCGCTATTTTGGGACTTTGCCTTTGGCGATTTTGCGTGTCTCGCTACAAAGGTTTCAACCCTTCACCTCCCAAAACCCCGAGATGTGAAATAGGTGGGTGATCCAACGACCCTGTTGGCCCAGATCCTACGGCTCTATTCGCCCCTGAGCTTAAACCAAAAAAAATACACAACCACCATAAACTTCCTTTCTCCTCTGCAAGATCTGACAGTTCTTAGAACCTCGTGAATTCCCCTCAGAGAATTTCAACCGTCCAAATCTCCCTTGACAATTTCTATGAAATGAACACTGTGTTCTTCCATGGAATTTCTCCTTCCTGCAACAACGTCGTTGCGCCTCCTTACAACTCTTCAAGGCACTAGCCCTCTTGATCTTGATTTAAAAAATCCTCAAGTCCTTTTGGGGAAAATTCCTGTGTGCACTCCTTGCAGAAATTCTTCAAATACTTCGACATATTTGAGCCTCTTCGACCTTGCGCACTCCCTACGAAAGCAGTCTTTCAACAATTTCTCAGGTTCGCAAACTCTAATACTTTACTCAACCTACGCACACCTTGCACAACCCCTGTGCTCAATTTTCACTTCTTTGAGAATGAGAACGAATTTTATCTCTCTTGAGCTTGCAGAGATGAACTCTGACCTCTGTCAACGCACACCTTGTGGACAATTTCACTGCACTCCTTGCAGGAAAACTCTTGCTCAGATAGAGAAACAATTGAAACTCATTCTCTATTCTCTCTCAAACTTCAAACACAAAGCATGAAATCATATACACAACATATAAAGCAAATTTATAACAGAAAGTAAACATCCATGAGCATAACATTCACAATGCATACACAGAGAACAAATACAACACCATGAATTTGAATCGAATCTCTTTCTATTAATTCAAATCTCTGTACATGGGTGTTTTTAACTACAACTCCTTGCTCTCTTCTTTATGCTCTATGCTCATAATGCTACTAATCTTGCTAATGTTAAAATGATACAAGTGAGGGTTTCTATATCTATTTTCCCTCTGGCTCCTTAAGCTGTCAAATCTAGGAGATTAAAGCTATATACTTACAATGACTAACATAAATGCATTCACCTAATACAAATGAGAGCGGGACGCTCAAGGTCTGTTTACAATATGGAAGTACGCCCTTCCTTAACTATTTAATTTATGTTTGGCGTATCCACTTCAAAAACATTCAAACAATTTATCACATGCCAAAATGCGTTGGTGTTTCCCCACGCTTGCTTGATGTTGGCGATGCTCTTGCATCAGAAAATTGGAGAAATCATTGTAAAACTACATCCCATTTGGACGAAATTATCGACCATCTTGACCAACTCAGCTTAAAAGAAGATAAAATCATTGGGGGTTTCGACCCAAATGATATTTTTACTAAACATATGGCATCGATTGCTTATTATTCCTATTTTACCAAAATTGAGTAGTTCACATGAGGAGGTAGAGATAATTTGAATCTCCCAAAAGTTTAAGTTGATCAAGATCTAAATGATATAGAGGAATTAGTCAATATGAATGAGGTATATAGACAACATGGGAGAGAAGTAGTGGATAGGAATGTTATTTCACCAACTATGTCTCAAAAAATGTAACATCCCGCTCTTGTGCGTACTGGGCGAACTTATTCTTTGAGGACACTTGCTTGAAAGTGATCCAGATTATTATACTATTGGGAATTTGATTATGATTATGAGGCATTATGGATTGATGACATGTTATTTTGTGGTATTGACATAGACATGTGCTATTGACTTGTTTTTCCTGACTGTGCAAGATGTTAGACCTCGAGGATGTAGAGGCATCGGTAAAACCCCTTAGACTCTGCACCAAGTCAGGGAGTGGATAGTTGGGGTTTGATTGTTGTATATATGACCTATGTGCATTTGATTAGATGTTATGATTATGGATTTTATTCTGACATGATTCATTGATGATGCAGGTCAATGACAGCTTGTCGACCAGACTCACATATGGAGAATAGGGGTCACGCACAATAAATAGAGATGCTGAGGGAGAGGTGTGGAGAACAACCCTGCCACAACCTACTAACACTCCTTGATGTGGCTCAAACTATATGTTAATGTTTACCTAGTTCGGGAATACCCACAATGTCGTGAAAGCCGACTGTGACAGTTGCTCACAATGATTCTAAGGGGCGTGCAATAAGGTAGGGGCCTTATTCCATAGAGGCCCTTAGTCTCCCACAAGATCACCTGGCGGAGTATTGACTCAAGGGGTTTTTGATGTATACCAAGTGAGTCAAGAGAAAGGTGGCACCCTTGGAGCACATAGTGCATCCTGAAGGGAACGTCGTGCAAGAAAAATAGAAAGAGGAGAGAGGCACCCTTGGAGCACATAGTGTGTCTTGAAGGGCATGTCATGCAAGGGAAACAAAATTAGGTGAGTGGCACCCTTGGAGCATCTAGTGCATCCTTAAAGGCATGTCGTGTTGTTAATTAATTAATGAATAAAACTAGATGGACTTAGAATGAATAACATAATAAGAAAGATTTAAAACAATTTCCCTAATAAAATTTCGTCCAACCTAGGAAAATAACGTCTAGGTCTAAGTTATACTTGTGATAAAAAACAAATATCTATTTATATAAAAATAAAAATAAATAAATAATAATGATAATCATCATTAATCATGAGACAAGAAGGGGGTAAGTAATTCAATTCATTTATAAAAATCTTTTGGGCGATAAAATTTAAAAAAGGGGAAATACTTGTTTTATCACATATGCTAATTAAAAATTTATTAATGAAAAAGGAAAAGGGGAAAAAATTGATTTTCTACACCTGCCAATTTGAGTTTTAAATGAAAAGGGAAAGAGGGATATTTAAAACAATTCGGAATCTAGGAAAAGGCGGGAAACATAAAAAGAAAGGGGAAACAGAAGGAAAAAGCAGAAAGACTAACGTAGTAAGGTATCTAGCATTTAAGAACTTTCTAAATTAAACTCAACTAGTAAATTCGTAAGAGGGTAAGTCATTAAAATATGTAAGCAAATATGGGGACACCTAGGAGCGATTCTAGGAATTCTTTTAGGTGGGTGAGGGAAATAGGAGTAATTAATTTATGTTGCAATGAAGGGGATGGGTGACACATACATGGGGAGGATTTTTATGAATTAAATTATTGAACAATAAATTAAATGGGATTTTAGGGAAGTAAATGAGTTAGAAACTCTATATAAAGGAGGGAGGAGGAGGATGATGGATGGATTCTGTTATGTGTAACATTATGCTGCAAAAATTTAGACATGACTGACTTAGCTTGTGGGAGATGGGATACCCAACTTGGCGAGGAGTGGTAGCTCGGCCTTGCAAGGAGAGATAGGAGCTATCTTCTCTTGGTTTTAGTGTGTGTGGCCCCTCTGCGGCTCGGGGGGATAAAGGGGAAGAAGAGTACCCCTAGAGTTGGTTGGGAGGTACCAATGAAGTCTCATTGGTAGACAAGTGCAAGCTGCATGGAGTGCGTGGGATAACACCTCAGAGCGGACGACTTGGGCTATGGTATGCTTACTTGATTATGCATGGTAGATTTTTATTATAACTCATGCTTTCAATTCTGTATTTTTAATTGGGTAAGGAAATTGTTGACTTAGCAATTTAACTGATAACTTAATTTCCCCATAGTCATAAGCTCATTGTTGATTGATTCCCTTGGCTTTTGATCCCTGCGTGTTGAGCCTATCCTTTGGTTTTGATGATTGTTGTGAAGATTTGAGATTTCATCCTCATCCCTAGTTCGTCAGTCAATGCCTTAGCAGTCAGCCAAGAGCTGAATCGAGGGTCGTCACTTCGGTGCATAATGACCTATAGATTCTAATGCTCTTCTTTTTTGTGCATGGATGATGAGAGAAGGATGTGTTTTCCTAGTTGTTTAACCCTCTTATCTCTACATTTGATCTGCACCTTGCTTGGGTCTCTACATGTTTTATCACCTCTGCATCTTAATCGTTATCGGCATTGAAAAATTGTGTTTGGTTTTCTATGCCTTTCAACACCCTCAACCACGATTTTTAACTCTGAATTTTTTTATGCAATGATGGATAAATTTAACTCTGCGTTATTATAAATTATTGCATAAATTTAACTCTGTGTTTTATGCATTGATGGATAATTTAACTCTATGTTTTATGAATTGATGTATAATTTAACTCTGTGTTTTATATTGATTCATAATTTAGCTCTGCATTGAATGCCTCCCTCGCAACATAACTCTGTGTTTGTTTTATTGATGGCCATATTCACTGCATTTTTTCTATACCTATGCACCTTAAATTATCGAAGATGATTTTAGTCTGCGTTGTCCACTTGATTGACAGCCTTCACTTTTTGACTGATTTTTTTTTCTTGAATGACCTTAAGGCTGTGCCTTGAGACACGTTGTGAATTTTCCTTTAGTGCATGCCCTTGTTACACCTAAACCACTACGAAATTTCCACTAGATTTGATTGTGATTTGACACTCTTCAAGACTGCCAATCGATATTGTGTACCTAACAATTTTACCCCCCCTTTTTTGGACTGCACTTCGTTACTGGTTTACCTGTGGTATGCGAGGTTACCCACCTTAGGAATGCATTTTCTCTTGAAGTACTCAACCCGATTTCTGTATGGAGGTGCCAACGAAATTATCCCTGTGTCTTCATGTCTTTTACCATCCTGAATGTTTAATTGCTCTGTGTGGGTAAGTTTTTAGTGAGTGCATTTTCATTTAATTTTTACTTGAGTTGAAGGAGTTTGCATTTATTTATCACCTGTGTACGAATGCATTTTTAGTAATTTTATGATGCGTTGGTTGTATGATGTGTGTTGTATGGGAGGTATTACCTATGTTTAAAACTGTAGTTAACTCTTAACTTCATTTTACATCAATTGATAGTGGATTTATGTTATTGATCTAGATTTAAATTTATAAACGAGTGCGTTTTAAATTTCATTTGCCCGTGATCTTATATTAGTGACAACCCCTTTTATTTGACTAGAAAATAACATCCTCAGATAGCGAGTATAGTCATTGGTGGCTTATAAATTACTGCCAAATTAATGATATTGATGAACAACGTATGCACTATGTGTAAGGGGTGTATCGATGGGCATTTGTTTGTAATGGTGGATTTTACTAACAGAGATTTGCTGGAAAAAAGCGAATTGAAAAGTTAGGGAGTATAATTCCCATACAGTGATACCAGAGGGTGTTCATCTTGTATTTCGTTAATATCAACATTAGCTGTTAGAAGTAATTAAAAACATGAAATAAATCGTGCAAGATTTTTGCAATTTTTCCATTGGTTAACCACTATGATTTTGCCTTTATCTTTTCATCATCTCGTCTCTTTGCTAGCCCTTCCCTTTTCTTGTAATGTAATGTATAGATTTCTGTATAGATTTGTGTAATGAATAGACTTCTATAATGTATAGCTTGAGTTATATGGCATTAAATCTCATTCAATGTATAGCTTGAATGTATATGGCATTAAATATCATTGAATGAATATGGAATTAAATCTCATTGAATGCATATGGAAGTAAATCTCATTCAATGTATATCGCATTAAATCTCATTGAATTTATAACTTGAATGTATAGCTTGATTTACATGGCATTAAATCTCAATGAATGTATAACGACTTTTCTTGTAATGTGTAGCTTGATTTATATGGCATTATATAACTTGTAATGTATAGATTGATTTAGATAGGATTGAATAATGGCATTAATTCTCGTTGAATAACATCGAGGTGACAATTATTAATAAACAACAAGATAGTATTAAAATTTCATTGAATAATGTCAATTGGCTTTTACTTATAACCACATAACAACATAAAATGGTAGAAAGGATAGCATTGAAGTGGCATTAATTATAGACATCGATCACATTTAGGATTATCCCTTCTAGACAATAATGTCGATTCCTTTTTTTTAAATAGCGTGGAGCACCTTTAAAATGTCAAGTAGATCACTTAATTTAATGGGTAGTTTATAATTGTGGATAAGTGTATTTGATTTGGTTAA
This sequence comes from Picea mariana, assembly GCA_032191745.1. NCBI lineage: Eukaryota > Viridiplantae > Streptophyta > Pinopsida > Pinales > Pinaceae > Picea > Picea mariana. The sequence continues at coordinate 92,972 of JASDQU010244756.1, read as the reverse complement.
GTTCCTTTCTTAGTGCACATTATGATAACATTTATGACCTTAATCGCTTGGTAACAGTTCAACCTTCACACTTAGACGTCTGGATTATCAATTATTGCATTGGTTGTTGGCAAAGTCGGGTATTAACTTGAGTTTTTCCTTGATTGTCATCATCTTGGGTCTTGTCAACCTGTTGCTTGGATTATGGTGTAGTCCTCTTGTCAGTAGCTCCGCTCCTAGCAAGTTGGTTTCATCTAGAGTCCTTGGTTCAGATAGGTTATGTAGCATCAGGGTTATCGTCGCCCTATCACCTGGGGATGACATGATTCCTAACAAGTGGATCATTGCATGCCATATTGGATAGAGGTGATTGATAACTTGGTTGGGGTCTATACCTCCCATTGTGGGTTTTGTTGGTCTTGAAAGTTCATTGATGGTGCTTGGGTTGTAACACCTTTATGCATTTGGTTGCATGCCATTGAGGTTCTAGTTAACTCACTGTCGAGGCCATTGTGTCGGGATGGGGGTGTGTCCCTTAGCTTGTAGGTAAGGTTATGTTGTGTCAAGTGGGTAGTTGTTTCTCCTTGTTGTTTTACACATGTTTCGCCCAGTTTCCTTTGTGCTAGTGCATGAAGTCATAGTTGTTTGTTTCTTTATCGGTGTGCATGTGTTCGACGTCTAGGCATGGTTAACTATGTCGTTGTTGCCTTCCTACCTAAAAACAAAAAAAAATCACCTTGTTTCGCTTGTATTCATAACTTACTTGGGTCACTACATATGGTATCAGAGCGGGTCAAGCCACAACTTGGGAACACTACGACTTTCGTTGATATGATATTTGATTATAATGTTTCAAATTAAGTTGACTTGTATTCGTGCAGGTAATCATGGTTAGAGGGCACTGCAGAGGTAGACAACAGGGTACTAGGGGAGGAGGTGCGACACCTTTAGCAGCATCCATGCCTGAGGGGTCTAACCCCCAGGGAGACAAACAGGTTGTCGGGCTGGAGAATATGGCAGTGGATGATGTGGTTAGGTTGATGAGATATTTTCAGTGCATGTTTGAGGCACTAATCAACCATTTATACAGAGATAAGGCTAGGGCATCGACATGCCCTGAGGGTCCACCACATGCTCCAGTTCGTACTGGTAGCATTCACTGCAAACTCGAGAAGGTCAAATTTCCTGAGTTCTTTGGTGCCCCAGACGATGCATCTGTCGAGGCATGGTTGGAGGATATGGCGATGTGATTTTAAATTCACGATTACACCTCCAACATGAAGGTATCCATGGAAGTATTTCAACTGAAGGGGAGTGCTCATCTATGGTGGAAGACGCTCCTGCCACAACTGAACACAGTTGTCGAAAACATGTCATGGGAACTATTTGAGGAATGGTTCCGAGAGAGATACCTATGATAGGAATTCATTGAGTGTCAGCTCAAGGAGTTCAATGCCTTACGACAGGGCAGTCGTATGGTGCCCGAGTTCGAGGCCTGTTTTATGGAGTTTCTTAGGTATGCTCCACATCTTAATATTGAGAAACTTAAGGTCAGCAGGTTCGCGTTTGGCCTTAATGGCAACATAGATGCAAAGGTTAGGATTCTGATGCCTCAAACCTTGCATGATATTGTCTAGAAGGCCCTCATAGTAGAGGAGGATCTTATCAGCGGGGGTTAGAGAAGCACTCCAACGAGACCAGTAGGGTAGGTGTCATCTGCTGCACAGCAACATCAGACACAAGCGATCCATACACAAGGATATTGTGGCTTCCATAGGGGATCCACTTTCACTACACCTTGATGACTAGCGCCTCAGCAACGGACAACTTATCTGGGACCACAACATCAACAATAGTGTCGACCACAACAGTAGTAGTTTAGGCTTGTTCAATAGAAGAGACCAGGATTCCAAGCCGGTGGGCCGTCATCTTCTACTTCGGGTACCAGGAGTACTAGACCAAAGAAGGGGTGTTGGACGTGTGGGTAGCCACATTACCAGTGCGACTTCCTAGTGGAGAGGACTAGAGAATATGGATTAGCCAGACCCGCTACCATGGGATATTTGGGCAAGGCCCATCGAATTCATGTAGTGGTGAATAACCACCAGACAGAGCACCAGTCGACTGTGCTCAAGACGTCAGGTATGAGATAAGGTGGCACTCATGGCTGAGCCGATCCGCATCCTAGATCATTGCATTCGACCGCTACGATGTCGAACAGTATATTAGGTCAAGGTCCAGTGGGACAACTATAGTCTGCACTCGACGACCTGGGAGGATGCATATGATATGCAATAGCAGTTTCCTTTTTTATTTGATAAATAGACTTATGATACTGTGATACACATTATTTCAGCACTTATATATTATGAAACTTCGGGACAAAGTTTAGACCAAGAGGGGGTGTATGTAACATCCCACTCTTGCGCGCACTGAGAGAACTTATTCTTTGAGGACACTTGCTTGCAAGTGATCCAAATTATTATACTATTGGGAATTTGATTATGATTATGAGGCGTTATGGATTGATGACATGTTATTTTGCAGTATTGACATAGACAGATGCTATTGACTCGGTTTTGTTGAGTGTGCAGGATTTTGGACCTCGAGGATGTAGAGGCATCAATGAAACCCCTTAGAATCCACATCGATTTAGGGAGTGGACACTTGTGGTTTGATTGTTGTATATATGACCTATGTTCATCTAATTCGATGTTATGATTATGGATTTTATTCTAACACGATTTGTTGATGATGCATGCTGACAACAACTTTCCAACTAGACTCACATATGGATTAGAGGGGTCAAGCATGATAACCAGAGATGTTGAGGGAGAGGTGTGGACAACATCCCTACCACAACCTACTAGCACTCTCATCCTAGCTTGAACTGTAGGTTAAAAATTACCTAGTTGGAGAATACCCACTATGTCGTGAGGGCTGACTGTGATAGTCTCTCACGATGATTTGAAGGGTTGCACAATAAGGCAGGGGCCTTATTCCTTAGAGGTCCTTAGTCTCCCACAAGATCACCTTGCAGAGTATTGATGCCATGGCTTTTTTATGTCTACCAAGTTAGTCAATAGGCATTTGGCACCCTTGGAGCACATAGTGTGTCCTAAAGGGCACATCGCGCAAGAAAAATAGAAAGAGGTGAGTGGCACCCTTGGAGCACATAGTGTGTTCGGAAGGGCACGTCACACAAGGGAAACATAATGAGGTGAGTGGCACCCTTGGAGCACCTAGTGTGTCTTGAAGGACATGTCACGTTGTTAATTAATAAATGAATAAACCTAGATGGCCTTAGAATGAATAACGTGATAAGAGAGATTTAAAATAATTTCCCTAATAAAATGTTTCCCATACTCGGAAAATAAAGTCTAGGACTAAGTGATACTTGTGATAAAACATAATATCTATTTATATAAAAATATAAATATAAATAAATAAATAACAATGATAATCATCATTAATCATGAGACGAGAAGGGGATAAGTAATTTAATTAATTTATAAAAATCTTTTGGGGGATAAAATTAAAAAAAGGCGAAAAGGGGGAAATAATTGTTTTATCATGTATGCTAATTAAAAATTTATTAATTAAAAAGGAAAAGGGGAAAAAATTATTTTTCTACACCTGCCAATTTGAGTTTTAAATGAAAAGGGAAAGAGCGAAATTTAAAATAATTAGGAATCTAGGAAAAGGCGGGAAACATAAAAATAAAGGGGAAACGCAAGGAAAAAGAAGAAAGACTAACTTAGTAAGGTATCTAGCATTTAAGAACTTTCTAAATTAAACTCAACTAGTAAATTAGTAAGGAAGTAAGTCATTAAAATGTGTAAGGGAATATGGGGACACCTAGGAGTGATTCTAGGAATTCTTTTAGGTGGGTGAGGGAAATAGGAGTAATTAATTAATTAATGAAATTAATTTATGTTGGAATGAAGGTGATGGGTGACACATGTACAGGAAGGATTTTTATGAATTAAATTATTGAAAAATAAATTAAATGGGATTTTGGGAAATTAAATGACTTAGAAACTCTATATGAAGGAGGAAGGAGGAGGATTATTGATGGGTTATGTTATGCATAACGTTACGCTGCAGAAATTTAGACTTGACTGAATTAGCTTCTGGGAGTTGGGATACTCATATCAATTAGGACTGGTAGGACGACCTTGCGAGGTGCGCTCAGAGCTAGCTGCTCTCTGTTTTAGTCTATGTTTTCGCTCTGAGGCTCAAGGGGCTAAGGTGGAAGAAAAGTAACTCTAGCATTGGTTGGGAGGTACTAGTGAAGTCTCATCAGTCAGCAAGTGGGAGCTGCACTAAGAGCGCGGGATAACGATTCAAAGTGAACGACTTGGGCTATGGCACACTTACGTGATTCTACATGTTAGATTCTTATTATACCTCATGCTTTCAATTCTGTATTTTTAATTGGGTAAGGAAAATGTTGACTTAGAAATTTAACTCATAAATTAATTTCCCCATAGCCTTAAGCTCGTTGTTGATTGATTCCCTTAGCTTTCAATCCCTGCTTTTTGAGCTTATCCTTTGATTTTGTTGAAAGTTGTGAAGATTTGAGCTTTTCTTCCTCATTCCTAGTTCGTCAGTCCATGCCTGAGCAGTCAGCTAGGAGCTGAATCGATGGCCATCACTTTGGTGCACAATGACCTATAGATTCTAATGCTCTACTTTTATGTGCGTGGATGATGATCGAAGGATGTGTTTGCCCAGTTGTTTACCCCTCTTATCTCTTCTTTTGGTCTCCACCTTTCTTGGGTTTCTGCATGTTTTATCACCTCTTCATCTTAATCGTTCTCGGCATCGAAAAACTGTGTTTTGTTTTCTTTGCCTTTCAACACCCTCAACCATGATTTTAAGTTTGTGTTTTTTAATGCAATGTTGGATAAATTTAACTATGCATTATTATAAATTGCTGGATAAATTTAACTTTGTGTTTTATGCATTGATGGATAATTTAACTTTGTGTTTTATGCATTGATGGATAATCTAACTCTGCATTTTATATTGATGGATAATTTAGCTCTACATTCAATACAACCCTCACAACATAGCTCTGTGTTTGTTTTATTGATGGCCATATTCACTGCAATTTTTCTATACCTCTACACCTTAAATTATCAAAGACGATTTTAATCTATGTTGTCCACTTAATTGATAACTTTCAATTTTTGACTGAGTTTTTTTTCTTGAATGACTGTAAGGTTGTGCCTTGAGACAAAAATGGAATTTTCCTTGAGCACATGTTCTTGTTACACCTGAACCACTACAAAATTTCCACTGGATTTCATTGAGATTTGACTCTTCAAGACTGTCAATCGATGTTGTGTACCTGGCAATTTTTCCCCCCCTTTTTTGGACTTCACTTGGTTACTAGTTTACCTATGGTCTGCAAGGTTAACTACCTTAGGAATGCATTTTCTCTTGAAGTACTCAGCCCAATTTTTGTCTGGAGCTGGCAAAAAAATTATCCTTGTGTCTTCATGTCTTTTACCAACCTGAACATTTAATTGCTCTGTGTGGGTAAGTTTTTAGTTAGTGCATTTTCATTTAATTTTTACCTGAGTTGAAGGCGTTTGCATTTATTTATCACCTGCATATGAATGCGTTTTCATTAATTTTATGATGCGTTGGTTGTATGATGCATGTCGAATGGGAGGTATTACCATTGCTTAAAATGGTAGTTAACTCTTAACATCGATTTACATCAATTGAAAGTGGAGTTATTTTATTGACAAATTTAAATTTATAACCGGCTGCGTTTTAAACTTCATTTGCCTATGATCTTATATTAATGTAAACCCATTTTATTTGACTGGAAAATAGCATCCTCAAACAACGAGTATAGTCTTTGGTGGCTTATAAATTACTGTCAAAATAATGATATTAATGAACAGTGTATGCACTGCGTGTAAGGGGTGTATCGGTGGGTGTTTTTGTGTAATAGTGGATTTTACTGACAAAGATTTGTTGGCAGACAATGAATTGAAAATTTAGGGAGTATAATTCCCATACAATAAGACCGTAGGGTCTTCATCTTGTATTCCGTTAATATCAACATTAGTTGTTAGCAGTAACTAAAAACATGAAATAAATCGTGCAAGATTTCTACGATTTTTCCATTGGTTAACCCCAACGATTTTTTTTTTATATCTGCGTCGTCATGTCTCTTTTCCAGCCCAATCTTTTGACCACCCTGAACTTTACCTATAATGTAATGTATAGCTTTAAATATCATTGAATTTTGTAATGTATAGATTTCTGTAATGAATAGATTTTTGTAATGTATAGCTTGAATTATATGGCATTAAATATCATTGAATGAATATGACATTAAATCTCATTGAATGCATACGACAGTAAATCTCATTAAATGTATATGGCATTAAATCTCATTGAATGTATAACGTGTTTTCTTCTAATGTGTAGCTTGATTTATATGGAATTATATAGCTTGTAATGTATAGATTTATTTATATAGAATGTATAGCTTGGTTTAGATAGCATTTAATAATGGAATTAATTATTGTTGAATAACATCGAGGTGACAATTATTCATAAACAACAAGATAACATTAAAATTTCATTGAATAACATCAATTCGATTTTACTTATAACCATATAACAACATAAAATGGCAGAAAGGATAGCATTGAAGTGGCATTAATTATAGACATTCAGGATTAGCCCTTCTAGACAATAATGTTGATTCCTTTTTTTTAAGCAGCGTGGAGCACCTTTAAAATGTTAAGTAGATCATTTAATTTAATGGATAGTTTATAATTGTGGATAAGTGTATTTGATTTGGTTAAGTGCCTTTCTTAGTGCGCATTATGATAACATTTATAACCTTAATCACTTGGTAACAGTTCAACCTTCTCACATAAACGTTTGGATTATTAGTTATTGCATTGGTTGTTGGCAGAGTCGGGTATTAGCTTGATATTTTCCTTGATTGTAGTCATCTTGGGTCTTGTTGACCTATTGCTTGGGGTATTGTGTAGCCCTCTTGTCAGTAGCTCGGCTCCTAGAGAGTTGGTTTCATCTAGAGACATTGGTCCAGATATTTTATGTAGCTCCAGGGTTATCATAGTGCCTATCGCTTGGGGATGACATGATTCTTGACAAGGGGATCATTGCACGCCCTATTGGATAGAGGCGATTGATAACTTAGATAGGGTCTATACTTCCTATTGTGGTTTTTTTTGATCTTTTAAGTTCGTTGATGGTGCTTGGGTTGCAACGCCTTCATGCATTTGGTTGCATGCCATCAAGGTTCTAGTTAACTATTTTTCGAGGTCGTTGTGTCGGGATGGGGGTGTGTCCCTTAGCTTGTAGGTGAGGTCATGTTGTGTCGGGAGGGTATTCATTTCTCCTTGTTGTTTTACACATTTTTTTCTTAGTTTCCCTTGTTCCAGTGCGTGAAGTCATATGTGTCTGTTGCCTAATCAGTGTGTCTATGTTCATCATCTTGGCATGATTAATTGTGTTTTCATTGACTTCCTTCCTAAAATAAAAAATAACTCACCTTGCTTTTCTTGTAGTCATAACATATTGGGGTCGTTACAAAAAAGTACCCGATTAAGAAAAAAAGGTAGGAATAATGGTACAGAGATGAGGAAAACACTAGCTGGTAGTTCAGACAATGGAGATGAGAAGGACCGACCAAATAAAAATATCGAAAAAAATCATATTGTATATACTTCTTCAAAAATAAAGAGGGAAACACAGAAAACAGGTTTAGGAGAACCTAAAACCCAAGAAATCCTAAGAGATATGGATGTAGAAAATTTTATTGAAGAACCAAGTTGCTCTGGGAAACAACTGCTGGAAACCCAAGAATTTATTGAAGCCCTAGTCACTTGGGAACCAGAGAGATTCAAAGAGGAGTATGTAACCTTCCATCATGTGGCCTACAATAGAGCTTCCAAAAAAAATTAAATTGAAAAAGTTAATAAAAAAATAAAAATTCCTTCGAGAAATGGAAATTGACAATTGATTTCAATGGGGTTGCACCATCACAAATTCTATAACTCCATTAAGGAACCAAATAATCCCTAAAAACAATCCATCTCCAATATTGAAAAGGAAAATTTGGAATTAAAACTAAAAATTAAAGAATTAGAGGCGAATTTACTTCTAGGGGCTTTATTTCCAAAACGTTTAAATACAATTAAGAAAACACTTTGTTTGGATGATATCCTAGAAAACATTAACAAATATAAAGGTTCATAAGTTTGCTACAAGAAATAATAAAATATGTTGGAGACGAGATAGAAAAAGGAACATATTTGATTCAAGAAATCTGGGATCTCACATAGAGTTCCACCAACTTCGCAAAAGGAATTTCAAATTTTAAAAAATATCTTCAGAAAGACATGGCGAATGATGAAGTTTCCTACAAGGACGTCATGAGTACATTCTTGGACAACATTTCAAGATTAAGTGATATCCACAAAAGAGAGAAAAAACTACCTTCATATATTTGGATGCAACAATTTATTGCATACAGGTTGAAGAGAATAAAGGATTTGATAGACATGATAAGTGAGCTAGATTCTTTAAACATCAAAACATGTGACTTATTCTTCAAGATGGTTGATCTCAAAAAAGAAATTGATGTCCCTAGTGTATCAATGGATACAATACCTTCCTAAAAATAAAAATTATTAGAACAACTTAATGTATTGAAAATTGCATGGGAAAACAAGTTCACCAAAACTATATAATTCTACAAATAAGAAGTTGAAATGTGGCTAGTCATATACATCAACAAAAACTATGAGGTAAATTGCATGTTGCACCAATCAGGAATGGACTTGAGAGATATGGAGAATTAATTGTTCGAAATAAAGACAAGGCATGAGATCATATTGGCCCCCATGAGCGAATATATTCAAGAATGGTTAAGAAATCCTTAATCAAAATCACCGAGCTAAAACAACAAGAAATGGTTGCAACAATTATGCCACCTCAACAACAACAAATGTCTACAAAAGAGGAAATTAAACAATGTAAATGTTCTAGAAAAAAATTCCATGATAGTATTTTTAATTTATGGTTTGTGGGAGCTTCATCCTAGTCATCTTCAAAGGGAAAATGCAAATATTTATTTTCAAAAAATTTATGTTGTATATTTAAATACTTATATTATTTTTTGAGGTTCTCAAAGAACTATTTTGGGAAATCAAATTACTGTAATCTCAAAGAATTTGATTGAAGCATGAGATTTCAAATGTGTATCTATCATAATATTTTATGTTCCTAATGAAATGATCATTTAATGTTCTCTTTCATAAGTGGTCCATATTTTCTGGTCTCCTTTCCTTGTATATTGTGTTTTGTCTTGATTAATATTGTGATGGAAATTTCATTCTATTTTCTTTTACACTTTGTTGGTTTATGAACTCTGTAATATATTGTAAATAATTTTATTTTATAAGATACTTGGCACTATCTCATGTATTCTTTGCATATAGATATCTATTTTATATAATCTCGGTCCTTCTCAGTCATTTTTTACATTTTTTCATGCAATTTTAAAATAAAGGAGTGCCACCTCTTAAAAAATGCACCAGAATTTTATGCTCGTGAGGTTGAATTAAAATACCATAAAACACTCTCTCAGATAAACATTTTTGGTGACCATACTGGTGAAAAAAAATGGTTGGTTTCACAGACTAGAATTTTGATGACTCAAACATAACCAAATCAACCCTAGTTACAAGTGGGACTTAGAAATCAAGAAAGTGTTTTTCATCAACTTTATGAATTGGTTTTAAAATAAAATAAGAGTCACGTTGAACTTGAAATATATTGATAAACCCTTTCTAGACAAGAAGAAAGAGCGATAGCTCTGAGACAAAGAAGACATCAGTAAATTCAGGAAAAACTAGAACCTTTTAAAGGTCCATTAACGAGAAGTAAAAGTAAGAAACTCTTGCTCCATGAAGTTCGTCAAATTTCAACATTAGAAAAAAGTGGAACTCTAAGCATGGGATATCGAGAATAATGATTAAATAAAATTCCTAATGAACAAAAGAAATAAAATAATGGACAGATAAATCAAAGAAGACGTGCTAGAAATAACCCGCTTAATTTTCAGGGAGAACAACATACCTTCCCAACATTACCTCAAGGAGTATTTTCTGTATTCTCAGTTGATAGGGTCATGGACCCAAGAATACATATGAATCATTTTTTGAGTGTTTGTGATATACATTTGATTGAGCATGATGCTTCTTAGGTCCAACTTATTGTTATAGAAAGATTTTCCCCACCCTATGCAATATTGCATAGAGGGACTTTTTCCATTTCCCTATGCTTACTTTTCATCCCTATCTGCAAAATACCAGAGCTAAAATATACATTTTTTCCACACATACGCACCTTGCCTACTATACAACATGTGTATACACAGGATGCACCACTACAACTCGCGTACATTGGGATTTGTGCCCAAAAATGAAAAATGGTGTTGGGTTTCCATGTCATGAAAGGAGATCTATGATCCTTGGCCTTCTATATACTGGAAATGTTAGGAATCAGCCCTTCAATTCCATTTGAAGGATATAAATGGTCCAATTCCTATCTATGGAAAAGAGGATAAATAATTCAACTTTGAGAGAACGATTACTCAAGAAATTATTTACTTGATATTGAGTTTGCAACCCTTTGTCCTTTAATTTTGAACACAATGTTCATCCCCCAAGCTATTCCCTTATTGATTGAGAACTTTGTTGTCTCTCTTTTATGATCTTTCCTTTTGTTGAGGATTGACTTGGTAGAGACCCAACTAGAAGGAAGTTAGTTTCTCGGTCCCGAACAATGCCGACACGGAAGTCTCTAACATTTTCACTTTTGTTGATCACATATTAGTAGAAATACTCTTTTCCCGTCCAATTGATATCTTGTAAATATTTGAATTATTATTCCATGGGTGTATTTGTCATGTTTTTTAATGGATTATGATATTGAATGTGCTAACATCATATATTATCACCATATTCTTTCTTCTTTTGGTTGTTGAGGACTAGTTGCAGGTATATTGCTTTGGGTCAAGTGCTCAACGGTGGACTTCATCGAACATCTGGACAACGTAGGACTTTTATCTTATCTTTCTATAATATTTGTTTATATATCATACTTGAGAATATAGTTGATTTCTATAGTCATCTCCATGTGTTGTGGTTTACCCCTAGCCATAGAGAGATTTTCCTCGTAACACTTATGAGTGGTATATTTATTTACCGAATTGATAAACAAGGCCATTTGATTATTTGGAAGACATGTTTATGATGATGTATGCATCTCCTATTGCATGTCATACCAATCTCACCCAATTTACTTAAATTCATTTGAAAAGGGGAGAGAGAAATAAATTTTTCAACTTATGATTGTTTAAGACTCTAAATCGAATCCCCAAAGAACAATGCCCAAATGCTAACGTTATATTTTGATGATACAAGAATGAAATTCCTACAAAAGCAATTTATGCAATTAGGTATTCACAAATTAATGGTTTACATGGAGCCATTCAAAAGGAAACAAAAATGGACTAATTTATGTTGGAGACCAATGTTGATCCTGAGATGATTCTTGGGAAATTACAAAGAAAAATGAATACTCTTTCCATATCACATCAAGGACCATATACTTTAATAAATGCTAAAAATTGAGTAACTTATGGAGGGATCCTCCAAGGGGTGCCCCCTAACGTCAGAAACGATACAATAGCTGCTCAGGAAATAAGACATAAAATAGAGATTGCTAAAATGAGCAGAACCACCAATCAAATTCAAGGCAATATTATCAGGATGAAAACAGGTGAGAATATTAATCCACCTAACGAAAACATAAGATGCCAAATACAATATCCAAGAATAATAAATTATAGAGTTAACGAACATAGACCGAGAGAACCGAGAGTATCAAATCTAAATGCCCTGGTATTAAAAGATTTTGGAGGAAGAAGGCTTTGAGAATTTTGATCAAGAAGGACATGTGACCCAAAATGAAGTTATAGACTCAGTACATATGGATGAAGGCACATCATATTATTGCATTCTCTATGAACAATAAGATCCATAATATTCACATTACAATGTTGTCCAAACTACAATAGAAGTGAATAAATTCAAGACAGAGGAAACACCTAAAAAGAAAAAAGATGAAAACAAATAATGAAGAGACAGTGAAGAAAAAAAAAATTATAAACAAACAAAGACTCCACTAAAAATGACTTATAATATGATTGATGATTTACCCAAAATAAAAATTACCTTAACCTTCATGGAGGTGGTGAACATACCACAAAAAGGAGATAATATTTGAAATATATATGATGATTCAAAATCAATAATAGAAGTAATTTTCATAAATAGTAGGTAGCAAAAAAATGTCTCATCAGTAAGGCCTAGGAAAAAAGTCCCACCTTTCCACATATCCATAGAGAATCATGAATTTACACTACATAATTTTTTGGTTGATAGTGGATCTACCAACAATATCATGTCCTTATCATTCATTGAATCATTAGGAATGGTATGCACAAAATATCATGAGACAGGTGAATGTATTTATGGCATATACTAAAGAAATGTTCCTACATATGGTGAAATAAAAGACTTACGTGTAAGGATAACTCCAACTCCTCATATCACCATGGTTTTCACTATTATAGTTGTTCATTTACCTCCTACATATGGTGTTGTGTTAGGAAGGATTGGTGTTCATTAATTGGAGGATACATTATGAATGATGGAAGTTGTATGATGTTCCCTAAAAAATATGGAACAATGGTCAGGGTTCCTACAGAAATTATAAATCCCCTCTCTTTCAAGAATAAGTAAAATGAAGTAATTCCTAATTATATTAATGCAGGAATTGAAAATTATTCTGTTCTTAGTCTAGAACAAATCATCCCTCCTAAGAAAGGTGAAGAATTTTTTTTTTAGGGATTCTAGAAGATGTAGTTTGATGGTTCTTGTTACAAATATGGAAATGAAGAAGGGAACATTTTTAAAATCCCTTAATTTGGTGTATATCAAAAAATCATGAGATTGTAGTTTCCATGTACCAAAAATGAAGAAAAATAGGAGGCATCAATTCAAGGGATGATTCTTCCCTTCAGAAGAAAGTTGAAATTTTCGTAGTCATTGGTGATTTATAATTGATCATCAATCATATCATAAAGAAATATAAAATTTAAAAAGAAAAACTAAGACATTATGCAAGAATATTGTGTTTTCTCATGGATTCTTTCAATTCTTTCAATATATCTTTTATTTCTATTGAAATGAATCAAAAGGTAGATTCATTAGGAATGGCCATATATCTTTTCAACACAGATAATTATCAAGGTTAGAGAATGTTTCATGCAAGTACAATATTCCGGCCTTCAATACTAGATAACCAATAATATTTACATGTCTTTGAAAATGAAAAGCGTGTTGTGAACTTGTTCACTAATAACGAATCCAATATTTCTAATGATTCAAAAGAAGATCACAATATTCATAAAGAATTGCTTAAAATCAAAATCTAAAACTCAATCCCAAGAGGTGTGTCATATATGAATCCATTTTAACAAAATATGAACAAACAAATATTCAAGATCCACTTGAAGAACCGTTTGTCGGAAATATTCAAGAAACACAAAAGATAAATATTGGAACTAATGTTTTTCCAAAATACAAAATTTTGGGTACCAATTGCACTATTGAAGAAATCATTCAATATACTCATCTTTTCAAATAATTTCAAGACATTTTTTCTTGGATTTATCATTACCTGAAAGAACATAAAATTCCATATTTCAACATATCATACCTCTAAAAGAAGGATCCAAACCTTTCAAGAAAATGTTAAGAGAGATAAATCCCAAAATAAAGCCTCTAGTGGAGATATAAATTGAGAAATTAAAGAAGGATGGTATATATTTTTCTATCATACATTCATAGTGGCTATCAAATCATGTGATAGTAAGAAATAAAAATGGTGAAATATGCATTTGTGTTGATTTCAGAGATCTCAATTGATCCAACATAAAGTATAGTCAAACATTGTCAAATACTGAGATGTTTCTTCAACAAGTCACTTGTTTTTCATTAATGTCTATGTTAGATGGGTTTTTAGGATACAACCAAGTTATTTTGGAAGAAGAATATATATAAAAACAACATGAAGAACCTATTCTTATGTTATAATTCCATTTGCATTGAATAACATTGGTGCAACATTCTAGAGACTAATGGATCATGCTTTCAAATATTTATTGGACAATTTATGGATGATTACGAAGACGACCTAAAAGTATATTCAAAACTTAGAGAAATATTGTTGTGATAACCCAACAACCCCACCCAAACTATGAGTTTAGGTGGGGGCCCATACTACAAAAATTTTACAAGGCATTACTCTTTACTCACATAGTTACTTTTTCACCTACATCCTCAATCTGGTGCATATGTCCTTTTGAGAGAAAAAGAATAATCTATTCACTAGCCTTCAAATTCATCATCATTGACCCTTTGTACATCGTCATTTGGGATTTACCCCACCCCTTATTACTCATACACAATTACTTTTTGTCTAGTTGTCATCGTTCCTTTTTCCCGATCTATATTTCCCTCACTTCAAAATCACAACAATGATGCATCATAACTTCGTATTCAAGTGGAAACAACGATTGAAATGATATTTCATATGTTTATCTCACATCAACGACGATAATACACCATTTTTCACATATCATATTGAGAAGATTATTGGTTACAATTCATACTTCATGAAGGATATGTAGGGAATAATTTAGTCATTACATATAAATGTTAAATATCTGAAACAATTTCTTTAGTTGATCACCCAATCAAAAAAATGTAAATAATCACTCTTGGTACTCTTTTGTACATATCCTTTTAGTCATTTCTCTTTTATTTTCTCTTTTTCTTTCCTTTTTGACTCCATTCATCCAATGGAGGAAGATTCTTGATTCTTAGTAACCCACAAGTGGTCATTGTCCCACAGTTGGAGCCATATGTTGATCCACATTCATGATCAATATTTGGACATACGTACCTATCCTTAATTTTCTTCTTTAATTTTATTTTCTTCTTCAATTTCCTTACTTAGTCTCCTTTCCTTTAAAATTAGGGTTGTAGGTCATACTACCATTGAATTATTAGATCCTCACATTTGCAAACCTATGTATTTTTACTTAATCTCCTTTCACTTCTTTCAAATTTTTTTACACTTAGCCAATTTTTGGGTAATGTAGGAGTAGTGATGTGGGATTAAAACATGTCCAAAACCCGCATGCCCCTAATTTCAGAGACCTGCAATCATGATACCCATAAATTTCACCTCTTACCTCTACATTCCCTAAAACACACCTTTCTACCTTTTCACACTTAGTCATTTTCTTGAAATGCGGATGCAGGGCAACTAACTATCCCATTTATCTTTTTTCGATTGTCTTCAGACCCACATTCCCATTGAATCACAATCCCATTTTCTATAAAATGTATCTCTTAGTTTTGTGATCCAAAAAATCACCTTCTCATGTAACTATTCAATTTTCTTACATTAGGTGCAGGGCACTTTCACTTTCATCTTTTCATTTCGGTATGCTCCTAAACCTGCGGGTCTGCAGACCCAAAATCTCACATCATACATAATTCACATTCCATACTAAGACACATTTTGATCTTCCATGACACCCCAACACTACTTCCCATCTCATTTAATCCCCCCTACATCAATCACTACTTGTGTGAACAAAATCTCATTATTATAGTTGCAAAAAAATTGTAAACCTTGTAATAAATTCATAAATCTTGTCGACCAGGCCAACAAATTTGAAATATGAACTACAATGAGTAAACCATTAGATAAACACATGGAAAATTAGAAAATAAATAATATTCCAAACTATAAATATTGAGAGTAACACCAACTATGGCTAAAGAGAAAGTAGAGAAATAATGTAAAGTAAGAAAAAAGAATTGTACTTCGAAGATACACTAAACACGTTAATGCATGAATATCAAGACTTCCAATGGTCGTGATCATAAGACTACTACAAGTCATTTCCTTAGGTTGATAAAAAGATGAACTTGATTTGTACTTCAAACATAGCCCTTTGTGGTTTTCTTCAAGAGGTAACACATTTTAAATAACTCGATCAGTGGTGTACATAAAAATTCAATTCAGAGAAGGGAATAGTCCAGCTCCAAGGACATCGAACCATATATTTATCTACCTAAGTGTTTACCATAATTTTTCATTTCCCCATGCCCACTTTTTGATTTAGAGGTGAAGATGCTAACAAATTTCACAAACAACACAAAGGAGGAAAAATCCTTGACAAAAGTCTAGTAGAGCCAAGAAATATCTCTGGCTTTTCCAAGATTGAGGTAAGTTCCTTGAAATACCAATACATGGAATTTTCCTGGATATTTTCTTGTATCATTTGTTTGGATTACACAATTTTTGTTCCAACAAATATCATCTATGCCTTTCATTTCTCCTTGAATGATAATGCCATCATAAATTAGGGTCATATTATTTCTAGTGAAATTTCATTCCAATTAAGTAATTTGAAAAATACCCAAAAATTTTATATGACCTCCTACCTTATTTTTCCATATCCCACTGTCATGTGTTTGAGGACTTGTCGAGGGCGAGTTTTGATTTTAATATAGAAACAATTTTTTCCTAGTATTCATCTTTGTGGAGGCACAAATATTAGTACAATTTTTAGCTAGTTAACAATAATTTTATTTTAGAGCTTAAAAAAATTGTTTTTGGCACTAATACATAGATTTTATCACTTGAATCTCACACCTTTCTCGTTGGGAAATGATTTTCTAATACAATTGAAGATTTTAGTATTATCATTTTATTTAGTTCTGAATATAATCCTTTTCTTCTCCCATTTTATGTATCAAACAAGAATTTTGATGTAGAAGTTTGCAAGTAGTAGACGACTTGGGCTCCCTTCTTTAACGAGAAGAGAAAGAAGCTATTCATCCCCATTCCTTGGAAAATTGGAGAAATTATTGTAATTTTTTTTTCCGATTAGGATGAACTTGTCAATCATCTTGACCAACACAGCTTAAAATAACTTGAACTTGTTGAGGGTTTCGACCCAAATGATTGTTGAAGGAAAATCTCCCGGCGGACAGGTAGATCTCCTCAAAGAGATAGAATCTTAACTCTAAGATAGAAAGTGCTTATCATGGTCACTGACTTCCTTTTAGATCTAGGTGGACTAGTGTGTGAGGAGGAAGGAGAAAAGAAGTACCTTTTACTGGTTTTTGTCTCTGCACGCTCCGAGTTGAGCTCCAATCTTTTGCTCCTCGATAAGCCCTGTACACAAACAAAGTACAACTACTTCCTACTCTATCAAGATTAGTCTGAAATAGGTCTATCTACTAAAGAGACAAATTCATGTGAGATCGAACATGAATTAGAAAGAAACAGGCCAAGCAAATTATATTAATGAGGACAAAACATTGCTTACAGCCATAGATGGATTTCAACAGTTTCACCAAGTCCTCCTTGTCTACCCCTTTCTCAAAAGATCCACTATCTGAATGATGATGGCTTCACTGATTGCTCCCTATTAGATCATAGGTCTCTTGATTCCAAAATATCTCTGTTCCAGCACCACTTATAAGATCATAAGTTTGGTGTGATTCTCCTTTTTCCGTCCTCTTTCACCATGGGAAAGCTTGCTTATATAGCCTTGGAGAGGCTCAACAACTTCAGATATCCTTGGGGAAGTTGAGGATTTGCCTCCTTCAGTTGAGGAACTGCCCTAAGATCATGGCTAGACTAGGGATTTCAGCTCCACTACCTTCTAAGAATGAAAAGATCCTTCCCCCATTCATCTCAACAACTCAATTGTTGCCTAAAATAGGTAGCACTCCCTCAAAAGGGCACTCAGAGCGCTATAGGGCTCCCTAGTAGGCTTTAGGGAAGCGCCAGCGCTCCTGAGGGTAGGAGTGCTCCTGCAGAAGGGCCAGAGAGCTTTATAACACTCCCAGATAGTGTAAGGAGGAGCGCCAACACTCCCAGAAGAGGTATAGGGGAGCACTCCCCTCCAAAAACTCAGTTTTTGAGGTGATTTCAGATGGAAAAAGGTTTGTAAGACTGTTGAATCACTTCTCCTCTTCCAAATCAAATGTTTGAGGTGTTTCAAGTGTCCTTCTCATGTCATTATAGGCACGACATAGGCATCATGGAAGTATGCTTCCTTGACACTTGCGACACTTGTGAGCTAAATGTGACACTTGCGAACTTTGTAATGATGACACTTGCGACACTATCAAAGTGAGTATTTTTTATGTGTAACAGATTGCCCTCCAAAGTATGAAGTTAGAAGATAGGAAATGATAACTGAAATGCTTTGTAGACTTTCAAGCAAGGGTATAGACACAGAGAACCTGACAAAAGCTGCACACAAACATCCAACAAATATTATGACATGTTTCAAATCCAAGGCAGACATACCTATGCTTGGGTGATCAAGACTTGCAAGATATGGCCGCCATAACATACACTGCGGATCCATAATTGTATTGATAAAAAGGTATAGCCATTGAAAATACATTGTGGATCTATACTCCCATGACCTGAACTGATCGTAGCCACGAAGAATACACAGTGGATCTACGAGATGACAAGACATAGCCATGACCAATACAAAGTGGATCTATGTAACAGTATATGTTTCATTGTTCAAAAGAAACTCCATCACAACCTGGGAAAAGTACATATCAAATTGATCACTCAACCCAGGGTCTTCTTACCGATCCTGATGTAGTACAAATCTAACCATGTGAATAGATGTTCTGATGTCGAACATGGCAAAAACAACTTGATTACTGGTCAATGATGTAAATCGTTAACAAGAACGAGGGAGATCACCATTAATGTCAATGATTCCGAAGGTACCCTAGTACATTCCAACAAATGTGGATGGATGAGCTGGAGTCGAACATCCGTGGAATAATCTGATCAAAGTTCAGTGATGTAAACCCACTGTCGGACATGAGGAGGCCTGCCATTGAGGCATGCAGGTCCCAAAGTACTAACTGGTTTCTAAGCCTAGTTCCTGGATAATGTGTTGAAGTCGAAAAGAATAGACTCGTTGAAGGAGGGCCTTGATGTATCCCCCATCAATGACACGAAACGGACACAGAGCTGTAATAGGTAGATCAAATGAACATGGATTGACATGGGTATTGAGACAAGATATTTGTGATGGATGACTCTCGAGGCAGATACTTCCCTTGAACATTGAGGCACAACAACAGAAACATGAAATGGACCAAAACTTGATGATGTAGTGGATGTTGTGACTTACGTCAGGTGACCCAAAGGAGTGAAAGAAACTCAAAGGATTGGCTTAGTGTAGAGGTTCAGTGGATTATAATGCATGCAAAAGACAAAGTGTCGTGTTCAAGGGTGACTCTAAGAATTACTTGTTAATGTTCTCAAGAGACTGCTTGGCTTGCTTCTTTCAAATTTTCCCCCATCCAGATAGACGAGTACCTCTTTTTAACTTAACGAGCTTGAGGAGGGTAACACATGCTCGATATAACTCAAATTCAGTAAGTTCCTCTTCCTTTGTTTAATGAATTGGAAGAAGTAAAGGTTTGATCCCATATGGGCCTATCGATGTTTTGTTTAGCGAGTCCAAAGACAGAAAACTCAAAGGTTTTTCATGATTCTAGAGTCAGGAAAAACACTTAAAAGAGAACTCTCTCAGTTCCTTTTTCATAAAGTAGTCTGACGAGACCGAAAAAGA
Organism: Picea mariana; assembly: GCA_032191745.1. Taxonomy (NCBI): domain Eukaryota; kingdom Viridiplantae; phylum Streptophyta; class Pinopsida; order Pinales; family Pinaceae; genus Picea; species Picea mariana. The sequence goes on along the minus strand of JASDQU010244756.1, from coordinate 73,153 downwards.
GATAAAATATCGTTCAATAGACGTTTTCTTCAAATACTTTAATGAGCGTGAAGAGAACAAGGTCGCTCGGTAATATTTTCATCTTTAGAGAGTCTGAAAAGAACTTAAAGATGACTCCAATGTTGTCCTTTTTCATAATGTTAGTCTCGCGAGGCCGAAAAAGAGATCAATTATCACTTGAAAGATGCCCTTTCAAACTGTTTAACGAGTGGGAAAGGAAGCAAGATCACTCGACAATCTTTTCATGTTTAGAGAGTCTGAAAAGAGATTAAAGGAGACTCCATGGGGTTCCTTTTTCATGTATCGATACAGGTCCGAAAAAGAGATAAAAGTCTACCTGGATGCATTCTCATGTATTTACAAGCATGAGAAAGAACAAAGACTAAGCTCGGTATGCCCCCAGCTTGAACGTTGGTGGATTAACTCCAGAATGATCGGCAAAGGCTGAAGACATGCCCTCCAAGCTTCAATTCATTCACTGGCTCTAAGGTCATCACCAATTTCTATAGTATATGAGAAAAAGGAGAAAGGAAGATGAAAATAAGGTTCGAAAGAGGTGACTATTTCATTTTTTTTTAACGATCTTGACACAGGGAAAGAACTATGCTCAAGACCTCTGTTTCATTTTTTAACGAGCTTTCCACAAAGAAGAGAAACTATGCTCGTAGTTTCGTCCGGATCATGGCTTCCAAGAGGATAATGCTCTGGAAGGGTACCATGTCAATGGATAAAACGTGGTCATGGCCTCCAGGAGATATTCGCTGGATGAAAGATAATCACTCGAGAAGGAAAAAATATCAAGGGTTGTGATAAGGGTAAGGAGATCAGACTCCAATAATCCCACTGAAGAAATCACCATGTCCACTACCGGATCCAAATCATCGGAAGTTGAAATCATGGGAGATGATGAAAAATCAACACCAGGAGGGGAGACAGACGGTATATCTTCCTGAATTTCTTCACGAGGGGGAAGAAAAGAGGATCGGTGACAGTTATTATCCCTAGGTAACTTATCAATGCAAAACATTTTCAGAATAGATTCATCCGAAGGAAAAATTAGGGAAATGTGGTCGATCTCAGACGACAAGGAACACAACCGTGATTGCATCGAGGAAACATCAGGCACCAATAGATGTTGGTCATCTGACGAGGGAGAAGCATATTGGTTATAAATGTATGATGTTTCGGCTGGACTCAGTGGCACGGTGTCACTTAGTGCATCGAATTCCAAAGGACAAGGTACAATCCAAGGGTCAGATGATTCCAAAGATTGATAAGCCATGGTCGAAATCATATCGACGCTGGCAATATAATGTGTAGTCGGTGGAAGTGGTGTAGGGAAGGTACCCATGAGGCTAGAATATTTCATTAAGACAACACCAATGCTTTAATATGTGATCTTGTGGTCTCCCAAGAAAGGAATATTGTTGGTAACAGGAGCGCGAGCATCGGTCGTGCAGAAATCCAACTGATCAACAGCGATAATTTTTCCCTGATGAGGAAATTGGACACATCAGAAAACTGACGAGGAAATGACAGTCATAGTATAAAACCAACTTCTTCCAAATAACAAGTTGTAATCGAGGGGAGCATCGACCACCTCGACATCAACAGTAACAGTTTTTCCACCCAATTGGATGGGCAGAGACTGTAAAAGCCCATGGGGATGAAAACCTTGCCCATCGAAGGCATGTAACATCGTTGGGGATTTGTTGAGTGCTGGTGATTTTAAACCTTTCCAACACACTAAAGACATGACACAAGTTGAGGCTCCCTCATCCAGAATAGTTCAATGGATTTTTTTATTGTGAACAACAACATCAACTTGGAAAGAAAGTTGGTGGGAGAGTCAAGACGCATAATTATCCAGGTTAAACATGATCTGATTGGACGATTCAGGATCAACAGTGCCAAGAGAAGTCAAAAGAATTCTGCGTTGACTGGGGCAGTGTTGTAGAACTTCTAACACAGACATAGCACATGGTGCTTGAGCCAAATCTTCAATAATGTTGTAGTTTTGGGCATCATGTGAACTAGGATTAAAGGTAGCTTTGCGGATAGTGCTCTTAGGAGGATGTAAGATAGAGTCGAATGTGGGTTTCTCAATATTAAGTGGTCTAGACGGAGGATTAACCGATGGAAGACTAAAAGAGGATGATGATGGATCCGGTAAAGTGCCGACACTGTTAGTGTATTTTCCTTTGTCAGGGTTACCTAGTGTGTCATAGGTCTTAGAGCGAGTGGTCAAATTAATCCTGTTAAACATATAAATGTGGGCACTTATCGAGGCCTCATCATGGGATTGGCTGGAACTACCCCCGGGAGTAGGGTTTTGAGCAACCAACGATTGTTGTTGTGGAAAAGGCTGGGTAAGAACAACAGGTTGTGAATTTCCCTTAAATATCTTGGCCACTTCATCGCGATGTGTATAGTATCAAGTGTAGTGATCATCACCACAAATGAGACATGGAAATTTTTGTTTTCGTTGTGGTTGTTTTCTGGCAACAGGGGTTTGAGGTTGATTTTTTGGTTGTTCATTGTTGTTGTTCTTCTTGGGTTTATTTCTTGCTTTCTTCTTGCCCCCAGATTGTTGTGAAGGGGTCGATTGGATCGTGTTCACCTCAGAGACCTGAGTTTGAGGGGGGGTAGAAGAGGGTGAAGTCGAACTGGGAGTGGGCGTCGGAGCAGACCGTTGGATTATTCCAGTCGATTGGGAAGTAGATTGGGTTTTGACGGAGCCAATAACTCCATCCATGTGCGAGGTAGATGATGGTTTGGATGGATCATTAGTTGCATGGGTATCATTTGGTATCAACTCGTACAGAGTACTAGCTTGTGAATAAACCAAATATAAGTACTGAGCTCGAGCAATAGCTTCTTCCTCGGTGACTACACCACCCATGGCAACATCACAAGCGATCTGGGGTAACAATGATTTAGTGAACCATTCTGCTAATAATTGGTCAGGAATGACCTCTTTGATTAGCCTTCGTCGTCGTCTCCATTCATGAATATGATCAGAGATGTGTACAGAAGTTGTCTGTCAAAGGGAGGTCAATAGTTCAGTACCCGACTCATATCGAATGGGTAGTTGGAAGTGTGTGCGGAAGGACATGGCAAGAGAGTTGAAATCGTGAAAAGAGGCATGTGGTAGTTCAATATACCACTTTTCTACAGAATCCATAAGCGTTCGTTGAAAAAGAAGCAAACATATAGAATCGTCCATGAGGGATTTGGATGAACACCAAAAATGGAAAGTCATCACATGGTTGTTTGGGTCTTCTCAAGACTTCCGGTGAATTTTGGGATATCAGAAGGAAGTTTAGCTGGAATAGCTGGCCAAACTGGAGAATGAAAAATAGGGTCATTCATTAACCGAGACAAGTTTGGAAGGTCCAGAGTCGCTAGGAAAGGTAGTTGTCAGTTAACATATGGGTAATACTAGTGTGGCATAGGAACACCAGTAGGACCATACACTAGGTTAGATGGATAATTGTAACCAGTGGGCCCTCTTGTATAAGGTTGGTATTGACCAGGGTACACAGGATTTGAGGTGGTTTGAGAAACATGTGCGAGGGAAGGATAACTGGATGGGTTTTGAGGATTATAATCCAAGTTTGGCGTTTGTCCATAAGGAGGATGTAGATGAGTCCCTTGAGGGGGAAGAGATTGTTGTGGAGCTTGAGGATTGTGTCCCCTCGAGAACTGTGGATTTCCTAGAAAAGGGATGTTCCACAGATTGGGTGTGGTAGACACATTTTGTCCATATGGTTGATGGTAGGCTCTGGATTGAGGTTACCCCCCAACATGGGGGTTCCCTCCAAATGGAAGTTGTCCTCCGGTGGGAGGATGCCCCCCAGCTTGAGGTAGAGTTTCCAAAATTTGGGAACCAGTTGTAGACGACTGACCGATGCTGCTTAATGGATTGAAGCCACCAATACTGGTCCCTCCAGGTTGTTGTATAGGTATAGCAATTCCAGGCATAACTTGGGTAGTAGTGACAGCGGAAGAATTCAGTTCTCTATACCCAAAAGGGAGTGATGATGAAGGTCTAGGTGTTATTGGTGTGCCAATTGTGGCTTGGCTAACCATCACATTACCGGTGGGAATAGTCGGAACATGAGGGACCATTGTAGAGTGAGTCATCTAGAGAGAAAAAGTGGACCTTGGGCCAACAGAAGATGTGTTTGGACCAACAGATGGTGTGGATGAAAAAACGGTAGTACCAGTAAAATGGTTTAAAGGTACAGTGTAGGTGATAGGCGCGTCGACACCTATTCCTGCTCCATAAAGATCTCGCACCATGCGTGGTGGACTTCGAACAATGTCTATGGTCAAAAAGGGGTCATCAACTAAAGGGTTTGAATGGGGCCCAGTTGGAAAGTTAGAAGGATTGATGACGACAAATTCACCGGTTGAATCGAGTTGGAGAACACGTCTCTCATATCCCTCTGGAATGCGGAAAGCCTGCGGAGACTCTGAAACAATTTGAAAATTCTGTAAAGAGGTGGGAACTTCTTCTTGGGAGGTTATACTGTCGTGAACCTCGCTCTGTTGAGGAGATTCCTCCATAGAATGAGGGGGTAAAGGGGTATTATCTTCCATATTTTCTGGAGGAAGTCCCTGTAACCTTCGCGAACGACGTGGAGGGTCAATGTTGGTGAAAAAGAGTCGGCAGAAAAAATCTATGGCCAACTACCGAAAAGAAGTAGCATACGCTAATAGAATCTAGGAATCACAACCAAGCAAATAGGACCTTCTCTCGATGACCGTACTAGTTGGTGATGAAATCCAACATCGTGTGATCAAGTCGATAAGGGGCAGGGATATGGTGGAACAGTTACAATGGCGACTTGCTTAACGGACTTACGCCTTGGTGCAAGCTTCCACACAGTAATTGTGGATTTACCCTCCAAGGAGCCCGAGTGAGTTTGACCAATGTCTGCTCCAGGTACAATGAGACTTCCCTTCACTGTCACCTTCTGTAAGACCCTAAATATTATGGCCACTAAGGTTACCAATTCACGGTCAGCCCCTGGGAGGGTACAATCGACAGTCTAGTCCGAACATACAGGCAGGGTATGTAGCCCGAAATCAACTTAAAAGGATTCCACTCAACATTGTGGGTATACCTTTAAGCTATCCCCATAATACAATCTGACTAATACAATCAGTTAAACCACAGAGGGATAATCCCCATAGCTTTCCCAAGTGCAACTTCGTGCGTAACCCCTGTGTGAGAGGGGGATCCCAGGCAGACTTATACGACAATTGGATTTGACTCTCCCTAACTCAGGATGCTAATTTTTTTTTGAAAGCTTTGGATATTTGTACTCACAGCCTAATCCAAATTGCTAACCCTAGTCTACTATTGGTGGAAGATCTTAAAACAAAAATGTTCTAGATAATTTTTAATTAGCATTCATTTTATAACTGTTCTTTACTCAAAGGGTGCACGAAAGTGAAACTAATGGAATGATGACTCAATTCCCAAAAAGATGCATGAAAGATGATAAGAAGTCGTTTATTTTCAATGAACACCTATTTAAGGGAAAGAGAAGGATTCATTTTCACTTTCAAACACTAATATGAAAAATCCTCTATCAATTGGTTCTCAATCGAATCTAATGCAATGCTAAAACATTTTCGAAAAAGGCCTTCTAATATGAAAATCAAGCACTAAAATGTTTCTTTTTCATTTGTATGCGAATGATAACTAATTCAATGCAAAATACTTCTCCTATCAACTACTTTTTTAGATCAAGGAGATTCAGACAAGTATGATCAGATTTTGCATACACAACAAACACCCTCTTGCTGTGATTGAAGCAAGAAGCAAATAGAGAACAAAAATAACAATGCAAAAACCAAAAAATTCACACAAAAATGAAGTGTTCAAAGAACAATGACCTTCAAAAAACCAAGTGAGAAGAGTCACAGACTTCAGATGCCCTTCACCGGAGTTCCCGCTTAGTCGGATGGGAGAGCAAAAAAGCAGCGCATCGATTTCAAGCTCTCAACAACAAAAACTCAAAAAGAATGAAGAAGGGAATAAAATATTAAAAAAAAGGTGTTTACTTCTCAGGAGGAAGCATGTCAAAGGTCAAAGGAAGAATCATTGAATCACAAAGCAACCCAACAAGTGAGAAAACAGGGTTTGGACCTTCAAAAATTACAATTTTTGAAGAGATTTTGGGCAAAAAGGGGATGGCGCTCTGGTATAAGGGCCACTAGAGCATTATAAAGCTTTGCCCAACATCTTAAGGGAGTTTTGGCACTCTTCTAACATGGGCAGGGGGGCGCCAGGCTCAAAAAACTCATAAAAATTCCAAAAAACCCAAAATTTTGATCAAATTTTGACAGGTAAGCTCAGTGTGATGGGGTGAAGAGTCAATCAGCAAATGCAATCAGATGTAAAGGGGTGAACAAGTTCTAAAAACAATCAAAGGGTAATACAAGGTCTAATGAGGAAAAATCAAAACCAAAAGTTCCGATTCGAGATCCCCAGCAGAGTCGCCAGTTTCTGTTGAAGGAAAATCTCCCTGTAGACAGGTAGATCTCCTCAAAGAGCTAGAATATTAACTCTAAGACATAAAGTTCTTATCATGGTCACTGACTTCCTTTTATATCTAGGTGGACTAGTGTGTGAGGAGGAAGGAGAAAAGAAGTACCTTTTACCGGTGTTTGTCCCAGCACGCTCCGAGCTGAGCTCCAATCTTTCGCTCCTCAATAAGCCCTGTAGACAAACAAAGTACGACTACTTCCTACTCTATCAACATTAGTCTGAAATAGATCTATCTACTAAAGAGACAAATTCATGTGAGATCGAACATGAATTAGAAAGAAACAGGCCAAGGAAATTATATTAATGAGGACAAAACATTGCTTACAACCATAAATGGATTGCAGTAGTTTCACCAAGTCCTCCTTGTCTACCCCTTGCTCAAAAGATCCACGACATGAATGATGATGGCTTCACTAATTTCTCCCTATGAGATCATAGGTCTCTTGCTTCCAAAATATCTCTGTTCCAGCACCACTTATAAGATCATAAGTTTGGTGTGATTCTCCTTTTTCCATCCTCTTTCACCATGAGAAAGCTTGCTTATATAGCCTTGGAGAGGCTCAAAAACTTGAGATATCCTTGGGGATGTTGAGAATTTGCCTTATTTAATTGAGGATCTTCCCTAAGATCATGGCTGGACTAGGGACTCGAGCTCAACTGCCTTCTAAGAATGAAAAGATCCTTCCCCCATTCATCTCAACAACTCAACTGTTGCCTAAAATAGGTAGCACTCCCTCAAAAGGGCACTAAGAGTGCTATAGCACTCCCTAGTATCCTTTAGGGAAGCTCCAGTGCTCCTGAGGGTAGGAGCGCTCCTACAGAAGGGCCAAAGAGCTTTATATCGCTCCCAGATAGTGTAAGGGGGAGCGCTAGCACTCCCAGAAGAGGTATAGGGGAGTGCTCACCTCCAAAAACTCAGATTTTGAGGTGCTTTCAGATGGAAAAAGGTTTGTAAGCCTGGTAACTCACTTCTCCTCTTCCAAATCAAATGTTTGAGGTGTTTCAAGTGTCCTTCTCATGTCGTTATAGGCACGACATAGGCATCATGGCAGTATGCTTCCCTGACACTTGCGACACTTGTGAGCAAAATGCGACACTTAAGACCTTTGTAATGATGACACTTGTGACACTATCAAAGTGAGTATTTTGGATGTGTAACAATGATACGTTTACTACACATATGGAATCAATTGGTTATTCTTCCTATTTTACCAAAATTTAGAAGTTCAAAGAAGGTATTGGAGATAATTTGAATCTCCTAGAAGTTTAAGTCAACCAAGATTTAAATGACATAGAGTAATTAGTGAGTACTAATGAGGGAAATAGATAGCATGACAGAGAAGTAGGAAATAGGAATCCTAAACTATTAACTATGTATAAAAAAAGTACCTAGTAAGAACAAAACCTAGCAGTAGTTGTATAAAGATGAGGAAAACAATTGTTGATAGTTAAGACGATTCGGGTGATAAGGACCCACCAAAGAAAAATATTGAAAATCTCATATTGTATATACTTATTCCAAAAGAAAAAGTGATACACAAAAAACAAGGTTAGGCATACCTGAAATGAAAGAAATCCTAAGAGTTGTCAATGAATATGAGTTTATCGAAGAATCCAGTTGGTCTCAGAAAAGACTATTGGAAACCTGAGAAATTGTCAAAGCCCTAGTCAGTGAAGAACCATAGACATTCGGAGAGGATTTTTTAACCTTGCACTACATGGCTGACAACCGACCTTCCAAAAAAATGTTAATTGAAAAAGTTAATACAAAAAATAAAGATTCATCCGAGAAATGAAAATTAGCATTTGATTTTGATGGGGTTGCACCATCAAAAATTGTACAATTCCATGAATAAACTAAATATTACTAAAACAAAAAATAAAAGAACTCGAAAATATCGAAAATATCGAAAAGGAAAATTTGGAATTAAAACAAAAAATAAAAGAACTCGAGGCAAGTTTACTTCGAGGGCCTTTATTTTAGGAACTTTTAATTACAATTCAAACAACACTTGCTTTAGTAGATATCCCAAAAATCTGTAGCAAATGTAAAGGTTCATCAACTTTACTATAAGAGATAAGAAAATATGTTGGAGACGTGATACCTAAAATAATATATTTGATTCAATAAATTTGGTAGCTTGCACAAAGTTCCACCAACTTTTCAACAAGAATTACAAATTATAACGAATATGTTCAGAAAGATATTGAGCATGATGAATGTTTCTAGAAGGATGTTGTGGGTACATTATCGACCGAAGTTTCAATCTTATGTGATATCCACAAAAGAGTGAAAAACCTTCAAATATCCGAATGAAACAAAATAATGCATGTTGGTTGAAGAGAATAAATAATTTGAGAGAAATGATAAATTAGCTAGATGCTTTGAAAAACAAAAGAGGTGAATTATTCTTTAAGCTGGTTGATATCATGAAAGAATTTGATGGATTTAGTCTATTAATGGATAAGACACTTTTCTCAAAATAAAAATTATTAGACAAAATTAATGTATTGAATGTTGGGAAAATGAGTTCACGGAAACAATAGAATTCTCCAAAGAAGAAGTTGAAATATCGCTAGTCAAATACATCAACAAAAATGATGAGGAAGATTACATGTTGCACCAACTAGGGATGGATTTGAGAGAGATGTAGAATGAATCGTTTGAAATAAATACAAGGCATGATATCATAGTGACCCCCACGAGGGAATATATTGAAGATTGGTTGTGAAATCATGAATCAAAATCATTTAGAGAGAACAACAAGAAACAATTGTAGTAGTTATGCCACCTCAACCTCAACAAGCATCTTCAAACAAGGCACCTTTAACAAAGTAAATGGTCCATAAAAACATTCCATCATATTCTTTTCATTTTATGATCTTTGGGAACCCTTTATGAGTCATGTTTGAGGGAAAAACTCAAATATATATTTTCAAAAGATTTACCTTGTATGCTTAAAGACTTGTATTGGTTTTTAGGTTCCTAGAAAACTATTTTAGGATATCACATTACTATAATCTCAAAGAATTTGATTCAAGCATGATCTTTGAAATGTGTATGTATCATAATATTTTATGTTCCTAATGAAATGATCATTTAATTTTTTTTACCACATACCTTCCATATTTTCTTCTCTTCTTTTCTTGAATATTATGTTCTATCTTGATGAATGATGTTATGGAAATTTCATCCTATTTGCTATTACACTCTATTGGTTTATGAACTTTGTAATATATTATAAATAATTTCCTTTTATAGCATACATGATCCTATCTCAGTTATTCTTTGCATGTGGATATATATTTTAAATAAGCATGCTCCTTCTTAGGAATTTTTTATATTTATACATGCAATTTTAAAATAGAGGAGTACCACCTCTTAAAAAAATGCAGGGAGATTTAATCCTAGTGAGGTTGATTTTATCCTCGTGAGGGTTATATTGAAAACTTATGGCATACATTTTTTATAATTCTACCTCAGTCCAAATCATTTGAGAAAGAAACATTGGTGGCTTCAACTCTAATTTATCAATGTATTTACCAATAGAGTCTCCAATTGTTTTTAAGACATTCTCCCCTAGTAGTGGAGAGAAAGGTGGGGAAGATGAATCCATACATGAACAGTTGAAGGAATATCAACTTCTGGGTCAAAGTGAAGGGTCCATCGATTAAGGTACATTCCCATTATTCCATAAAATTATTTTCCACTCCAAAATATTATCTCTCTATGTTATTTGAATTTGAAGAAGAAAGAGTAGTATCCTTTCCCATATAAAAAAATATTTAGATGTCCTTTGATTAAAGGTTACAAGATTCTATTGATCTGGGATTCCATCTGATGGGGAGAGACATAGTTTGGTTTACTATACAACTAGCCCATTCTTAACAAAATTTAGTGCCTTGCACCCAAAAAATACTTTAGGAAGGCGAACTCTAGGGATATGATCTAGTTTTTTGACAATGAATTCCTATGTAGATTTGATCACTAGTCTATTCGTTGATTCAAGAAGGCTCTTCAAAGCACCTATGACTGCTACAAAATCAAGAGGAAGTGTAGGCCCTCCTCCTACAATGGTAGTGGGATAGATGACAAAGTGAAAGTTAAAGCAGTGACCTAGGATTAGGTTTTCCATAGTGATATTATCTTTTGCAGATGCTATCTTGTTTGAAGGATTTCGATTAGAAGACAACTCAAGGTTTTAAATTGGTTCTCCTTTTACAATGTGATGTGTAGATCAATATCCATAATTATCGAATGAATTTCATCAATGATTAGAATTAATTATTAGCAACATATGATCGATATTTTATAGGGAACAAAATGAATCAAACACATGAATATAACAAAATACAGAGTAATATAATGAAACCCAAATTATATTAATGAATGAAATAGAAGAATATTATAGAATATAAATTAGCTAGAATAATGGTAACTTATATCCTAAGAGAGGGAGAGAGATGCCAACCATGATCATTTATAAAAAGATATTAAATGGGGTTGAAAGAATGGTATTTTAACATAAATAAATAGCCCTTATGGTACAAACCTTTAACCCTAAAAGGTGAAGCGTGAAAATATTTTTCATCCCTCATGTGGTTAATTGATATGATAACCTCTTGAGGATGCACCTTTTGCATACAATCTCCATTTGGGATGCATACTAGCTCATTGGAAAGAAACAAAATGAGAAGTAAAACGTTTGAGAGGGATAGGGAAAGAAATGGCCACACGTAGCACCCGAATGGACGAAAAACATTATTTAAAGACTTAAAATTGTTGCAGAAGTTTAGGATATGAAAAACTATAGATAAAAGAATTTCCAACATAGAGAACTATGTTGAGCCACTGGAAGAGTTTGGTAGCTAATGATACCTACCTGGACCAATCCTCTCCCCTTGGGAATCAATGATCCCCATCATTTCAAGTTCCCTCATCAGATAGAGAAATATTTGTTTAATTTAACTCTCAATGAGCCACTTGCCTTAGTGAGGGAGTTGGGCTCCTTTAAAAACCAAATAGAGTTGTATGTTCTACTAGCAAGTTCCATTTGTATTGGTTTCCATGACATGATACATTGCAGCCTTCTTAATGCAATAATGATTTTTTTTATGTCGAGTCGAAATGCTCAACCACCTCTGAAGTATGCAATAAGGGTGGAAAATATGGTCATAGAAACTCCACATTAAATACTGGGTGCAAGACAAGTAAAGTGAAAATACTTGATTCAAAAGTATTATCTCCGCCAACCTTATCAATGGTGTAGGTCCCATATTCGAGTGGTATGAGATTCCTGTGGGGGGTTGTGATGTGTTCTTTATGCAAATGTAACCACACCTTATCACCAACCTAAAACTTATGTGGAACCATTTGCTAATCAATTTCCTACTTGTTCTTGGCATTGGATTTCTATAGGATATCATGAACCTATGGTTGAATGTTCTATATCCACTCAAAAAATTCAAATACTCTATCTACCTTACTTTGAGCATGGGAGGTATCTTCCTTTGAAGAAAAAATGGGTAGAGCTACATCAATGGGGGCCAATGGCTGGAATCCCAATCACACTTGAAATGGGTTGTAGCCAATAGAAATGTGGATGGTTGTATTATAGATATGTTGAACATAAGGAGGGAGTTCATCCCATGTGTGTAGGTGTTTGGAGTTGTACATTATCAATAGATGCACAATCACTATGCTCGCCACCTTCATTTTTCAATTAGATTGGGGGTGAAAGAAAGTGGATCGGTGAGTTTGGTTCCCATGAGTGACAATATGATGGACCATAATGTAGTCAAGAACCTACTTTCATGATCTCAAATAGTATTATATGTTACTCCAAAATTAACCCAAACACGTTTGAATTGTTCATGTTTGGAAAACATCGACAAGACATTCTCCTAGATTAATTATTAATAATATAATTATTGATTATTAAATAATATATATAATAAGTAATAATAATAATAAATAGTTATTTATTATCCAAGGGATGCATCCCTTCATGGATAGTCTCCTTATATTCTCTATTATGGAACACTCATCATTTTGATAATACATCCATCATATATCATTTCATATAGAAAAATCAACATGGTATCATAACAGGACTTGGCTTGACTCCATCAATGAAGGGTCGGGGAAAATGAGAGATAGATTGCATTTTGTGAAGTGATTTTTGAGTTGAGTCCTCTATTGTAACATTAAAACGTTCTGTTTCTCATGCCTGCATGGTTGAATGTACAAATATATGGAAAAACATGGATGGATAAACCTAGCAAACATAGACAATGCTACCGATAAATTCTTTGTCCCAATGCACTAAATCTTTTGCAATCTTCTCTCCCACCATCAACGACATCGTATCATGTGACGATCAATGGCTGTTGGGTTTTAAAATGGTATTGAAACCCTACAACATGAATGATTAATCATCCCACGGTATCGACTGTCTCATGTGATTCAACCAGAACTGAATGGTTTGTAAATTTTATCCGCCAGATGTCGAACTTAAACTCAACCAGTGGAGTGATTTTGAAAGCGACCGAACTAGGAGGATTTTGGATCCTTACATATTTTATGATAGTGAAAGGTAGTCAAGGAGGTATAAGAGTCTCTCGCCTTGTTCTGTTCATTCAAAATCATCTCAAAACGTTGATACAACATGCTCTTATTTTCTCAAGAACACAAAATTTGGGAGACTGTCTTTGAATGTGGATCTGTATTTCCTGTGATTGTGGTAATGGTAGTGGATTCTATATGGGATATATGGCTCTAGAAACCATAGGAATATTCAAAATGAATAAGGAGTTGGATTATTATGAGCTTGTCTGAAAGGATACCATTAATATCCACACCACAATGATGGTTATATTATGAATAACCCACAAACTTCCCCCCCCAACACTACATAAATATTATATTATGTTCTATATGTATATCTTTTGAGATGTCACTTGAATATGTATTTCGTGTTGGCCAACAATACGTGATTCCCATTTGGTGATGAAAATATTAGTCTTAGTAGTGATGAGGATAATCAAGGGATAAAGTTGATGGATACAGTGTGGTTTATGGTGCACATGATTTTCTTTAGCAAGGTGAATAAATTGTTACTTGGATTGTTGAATCCCCTCAAAACCCAAAGAAAGAGAGCCCAAGATGTAGGTTACCTCACGCGTGAAAATGAGACCCATATGAATGACATGTGGGAAACCTTGGTCTTCAAGATGGATATCATGGTCACTAGCATTAATGCGATTGAAGAAAGTGAAAATTTTTTGAAGTGATCATTGTATGAGTTTGCTTCAAAATATTGTTATATAGCAATGTTAGTGAAGCAATTGGCATTGAACCGTGACTTAGAGGTGAAGGAAAATTATACATAAAGAAACATGTGGCATAACATGACAAGTGATGAAGATATTATCTATTGGTTAAGTGACACCCCATCCATTGGCCATGTGATATGTGCCACAACTAGGGCCTTTGTGGTGAGGAATGTTTAGTTGTTCATTAAGGGCTAGGGATTTGGGTTTGTGGGTGTACCACATAACATAAATCATGTCAGTTACAAGAAATTCAAGTGTTTTGTCAGAGTGCAATCCAAGTAAAATGGAAATGTAACATGCATATTGTTGATGTTTCATGGAGCATCGTGAGACATTCTCCTTGGAGGGTATTATGTGGAATACTAGGGGGGGATGTGGACTTCATACTAACATTCCTCAAACTGTCATATGAAGGAAAAAATACATTAGTTTCATGAGGAAACCTCGTTATGTCTTGGGGCACATTGGTTTCATGATGGAACCTTGATGTGTCCTAGAAAAGGCATTGGTTCCATGAGGGAACCTCGATATTCCTTAGATATGTGTTCCACGAGGGAAGCATAGGATGCCTAGTATGGACACAGTTCATGATTGAAGCCTAAGGTTGGACACTTCAGGATATTTGGGTGTCTAGTATGCATTCATGTACCAAAGGAAAAAAGGACCAAGTTATACCCTTCAGAAAGAAAGGGTGCATTTGGGGGTTACAATGAGTTTTTGAAGGAATACCAAATCTACATCCTTGGTTTTAGATTGATTGAGGTGAGAAGAGATGTTACCTTTGAGGAGGAGGTAGCCTTTAGGGGATTTAGGAGATATCATATGGAGATTGATAATGAGAGATAGGAAGAGATAGTTCCTTCTCCCCCTCACACTCCAACAATTCAGAGGGAGACAATTGATCCTATTGATCGAATTGTTCTTGTTGATCCTGTAGCTCTAGTTTATGTTCCCAAATATATTTCAATAGGTTGGAAGATATCTACATGGCCTCATCCAACTCTACAAGAGGAATAAGGACATGCAACTCCTCATGGTACCTTTTGAGAGAAAAAGAGAGCTCAAATATATTCATTCTATGCCACAACTATGAGCCACATCATTGATTATGATCCTTCCTATTATGAGAAGGCATCTAGTCAGCTAGTATGGAGAGATTCCATGATGGAGGAGTATCAGTTCATCATGAAGAATGATGTGTGGGATATTGTTCCAATACCATAGGGGATGTTTGTAGTGACTTTCAAGTCGATCTATAATATCAAACACACATATCGGAGAAATGAGAAGCACAAAGAAATATTTGTTGCTAGAGGATTCTCTTAGGTGGACGTGTAACATTCCTCCTCGTTATGACGACAACCTCTTATAACAAGTGCAATTTTTTTTGTGTGTGTGTGCATGTGTACAAGGGTAAAAAGACATTATACTTTGCACTGTCACGTGACGATGAATCATGACACATATAACTGTGATATCAACATAAAGATCTAAGACGTAGATCAACATCTGCCAGCAATGAACAACAATCAACCGACCAAATAATAAGACTAACTACCCGCTCATCCTACCCTGTAATGGTTAGGACCTCCAAGACACATAAGCAACACTCAAGCCCAAGTTCACATCGATTTTAACCATTTAAGGTCTCAGGGCTAGTGACTGTTCTGAGGAACATGGAGTTGTCTACATCTCGCCCGACACAAGCAGACCCAGCCTACTAAGCTAAAGATAAGAACATAATCATCAAGATCATATTCAACCAGGTTATCTACATTAAGGTAAATTGCATTAGTGAAACATTATTAACCCATTAATTACTCACTATTATTACAATATTTCTTGGGAAGTCTACCCTCATTTTAATTTCACAAAAACGATAATTACTATAAAGCGAGTAGGGAAATTAACACAGCCTAAACCAACCTCCAATACGA
This sequence comes from Picea mariana, assembly GCA_032191745.1. Classification (NCBI taxonomy): domain Eukaryota; kingdom Viridiplantae; phylum Streptophyta; class Pinopsida; order Pinales; family Pinaceae; genus Picea; species Picea mariana. The sequence goes on along the minus strand of JASDQU010244756.1, from coordinate 57,316 downwards.
GCCCAACTTCGCATGTCGAAGGTGCATAATGAAATTAAGGTGAAGTCTAAATTAGTCTTAGAACCAACTCAATGTGCAATTTTTAATCTTACAAGTGTCATCTTCGTACCATCGAAATCAACCGTCCTTAAAATATTATTGTTTGCTAAGAGTATTTTGTTTTCAGGTTGATATCTAACAATCATGTCAACGAATGCACACAACTATGTCCCAAGAAGTAGGTTATGTACATCAAATTCACTTTTATCCATAATCCTATTCCCATACTATATTTATAATAATTTGTTATTATTAATAAAGGCACTTCATTGTTAATATAATATCCTCAAGCTTAACCATTTCTAATATAATCATTATTAAATATTAACCATCTCTAATATAATAATCATTAAAGCTTAACCAAATTCAATTTATATTTAGCACAATGCCCACTAAGACAATACCCAACAAACAATTATTAAACAATACAAAATACATTAAACAATACCCGCTAAAATTTTATATAAAGACAATTTCTTCTATACAATTGAGATAGATAGTTAGGTTATTAGATACGCAAATAAAATCGAAGCCATTTGTTGATCTATAGGGATTTATATAAATCCAAAATTTGACTGTTATGTAGCCTTACCAAAATAATAAAATGATTGAAAGAGATGGTAATACAAGTAATCTCAAGGGAGGGGATAGTAATATCAATAGCTCGTATTGTCATCTTTATAAATTTTAATAACTATGAAATCACCACAATGAAGACGATATTCCACTAGACAAATTACAACTGTCGGATTTGGAGTCTACATGCATGTCTTGTTTACATTGACGAAAAAGTAAAAACATTAAAAGTTCCCTGTTAAATCTGAAGGTAGCTATTATCTATGATGCACAATCAACTCATTTGACACCTAGATTCCAGTTTAATCCAAACGCCTTCATTTTACTAATCGTTCACCATATTAAGGCATAAACTAAACACAGGTGGAAAGTTGCAGTTAGCCATTAGCACGATGGCTATGAGAGGCACTGACAAGGGAGTAGCATTAATGACTGCCAAGTAAGAAAAGGAAATAAAACAGAGGCAACTAAATCAGTGCTAGAGAAAGAAAGGCTGTGAGTGCATGTCAGAAATTCAGGAGTCAAATGGAAACTGTCAATTTGGCATCTTCCATAAACCATAATCAAATTGGAGAATTTATCCTGACCGTGTCATAGAAACGCCTTCACCACCATACACAATGCGTCTTGCAGAGGAGAGGCACCATCAACCGTTTTATACAGTAAAGATATTGGGCTTTTTTTGAAAAACATTGTTGAAAAACAAATCCAACCATCGGCATAGACCAGGCATCAAGGAACCAGGATTCATCAACACCAGAACCTGAAGATAGCGCCGCCATCAGGCACCAAGGGAGATCCAAGGGACCGAACTCATGCACAATCACGTTAATGAAATGCGACTTCACACAGATCACAAAAGCGCATTTAGGATTCATGTAAGTAGTAGGGGTGGAAAGATACGACTGAACCAGTGCCTGCAGAGGCGAAGTAGTTGAATCTACTAAGAAAAAGGTGTCATTCTGGATAGCCAAAGCCTTGTCGACCGTTTTACTCCATATCACTGCTTATCATCCAAGTTTTACTGTAAGGTACGGTTCATCTTTAAAGCAAGTCGCCATACGTTTCACTGTATGAAATTTTCTTCAGTGTCAGTCATAAAATGTGCCATAATTTATCATAAGCGTCTAACAGAAGAGCGGAAGGTCAGAATGAGATTAATAAGTTTTGGATGAAAATTGTGGAAGAAGTTTGATACACGGGAACCCAATCGCCTCATTCCTGGCAATGCCTCATACATCTCCTTATGCATTGTGGTCCTAAAATTTCACGTCTTCAAGAATTTCAACAAATTCAAACATAAATTGCAATACAGTCAAATTGGACATTTAATGCCTTCAGACATGTAAATTCTAAACACAAATGCATTCCAACATGTAAATTCAATCAAAATTCAGACCTGTAATTTCTAAACAGAACACGGATTACAGTCAATCTTTAACAAATTTTCCGTACATAAATTACATTACATAATTCCTAACATAAAAATTTCATTACATAAAATTACAGTACAAAATTTCTAAACCTAAAATTTCATTACATAAAATTTCAATACATAAATTCTAACTATAAATGCACTTTAGACATGCAACTCCAGTCAAAATTCAGACATATAACTTCAGGAATCGATTCAGACATATAACCTCAAGAATTGGTTCGGACAAATAATGTCCATCATAAAAATCAAGTATGGTAGAAGAACGAGTTTCCGGTGCAACCAAACACAAATACAACACAAAATAATCACACCAATACACTTAATTTTAGTGGTAAATTCCTAATGCGAGGTGGTTAAATATGTAGTTGAGAGGTGAATAAAACACAGGGTAGAATCACAGAGGAGCGCATTAAGCGCAGAGACCATAAAGAAAAAAATATAACCCAAATCAGTTGCGATCACTTTCAGATCCTAGCATAAGCCTTAATGCATTCTACTCTACAAATGAAAAGGCATACCATTGCCTTATCGCCTACCTCGAATGACGTCTGTGCGCTCCTTACCGCTCCCGCTCACCGACTGTCGAGACTATACCAGTACCTCCCAACCAACACTAGGGGTACTCTTCTTCCCCCTTAGCCTCCCGAGCCGCAAAGGGGCCACACACTATCCAGATGGTAAGTCTAGCTCCCAATTCGCCTTGCAAGGTCGAGCTATCACTCCTCTCCGAGCTGGGAAATCCCAACTCCCAAAAGTAAATCAATGAAGTCACTAATCTGGCAGTGTAACATTACGCTAATAGTTGATCCCCTTCTTCCTCCTCCTTCCTCTCTTTTATAGAGTTTTAAAACTTCCAATCTTTTCCTAAATCTCATTTAATTTAAGTTTTAAATAAAAATCTTCTAAAATTCTCCTTCGTACAAGTGTCATTCATCCCCCATCTTCCTCAATAATTATTTTCTTTAATTTATTAATTTGTCTTATTTCCCTCACCCACTTAGAGTTACTCCTAAATTTTCTCCTATGTGTCCCTAGATTCCCTTACATGTTTTAAAGGCTTTCCCTAAAAAGAAATTGTTAAATTAGTTCAAAATTAGAAGTTTCTTAAATGCCGATTCTTTCCTAAGTTGATTTCCCGCTTTTTACCATGAGTTTCCCTCTTTCCCTTTTTATGTTGCCTCATTCCCTAGTTTCCTAATTTTTATATTTCCCTCTTTTACTTTTATTATTAATTTAATATCCTTTTACACTTTCACAAGTTAAATAATTAAATTCATCTTTACCTTTTATCCACAGATTTTATTTAAGTTACTCTCTTCATTTTACCCAAAAATTTATGAAGTCCACAATTATTGCTTAAGTGGTTTTTATTTTAAACTTTATCATTTTAGTTTTTTTAGAGATATTTTCTTAAGGGTAGACAAAATTTTACCGCTAGCAAAGTTTTAGACTTAGGACTTAGATTCTGAACTAGGCGACATTTTAATTAGGGAAGTTGTTTCAAAATTTCTGAATGAGATATTCATCTTAGGGCCATCTAGGTTCGTTCCTTTTAACATATTCAATGTGACGTGCCCTTCAGGACACACTACGTGCTCCAAGGGTGTCACTTGCCTCTTTTGTTTCTTTTTCTTGATGTGCCCTTCAGGATGCACCACGTGCTCCAAGGGTGCCACTCACCTCTTGACTGATTGGTAGACATCAATAACCACTGGAGTGAACACTCCGCCAGGTAAACTTGTGGGAGACTAAGGGATTCTAAGGAATAAGGCCCCCGCCTTATTTCGCGCCCCTTAGAATCATTGTGAGCGACTATCGCAGTCTGCCCTCACACCATCATGGGTCCTCTCGAACTAGGTAACCGTTAACCTACAGTTCGAGCCACGGCGGGAGTGCTAGTAGGTTGTGGCAGGGCTGTTGTCCACACCTCTCCCTCAACCTCTTTGGTAGTCGTGTGTGACCCCTTTACTCCATATGTGAGTCTGGTCGACAATCTTTCGTCAGCCTGCATCATCAACAAATCATGTCAGAACATATCCACATCATATCATCTAATCAGATGTACTAATGTCACAGTAAAACAATCAAACCCCAATAGCACACTACCTAACTCAATCCAAAGTCCAAGGGGTTCCGTCGATGCCTCTACATCCTCAAGGTCCAAAACCTTGCACACTTAGTAAAATCGAGTCAATAGCACATGTATATGACAATGCAGTAAAACATCATGTCATCTACCATAACTCATCATGATCAAAGTCAAATGTTTTAATATCATAATAATCTGGATCACTTGCGAGCAAGTGTCCTCAAAGAATAGGTTTGCTCAGTGCGTGAGAGAGGGATGTTACAGGAGGGAATATATTATGAGGAGACATTTACTCCCATTACTCGATACACTTCTATCTAGATGATTATTTCCCTTGCAACGTCCATGGGTTGGAGACTGCATCATATGGATGTGAAGACAACCTTTCCCATTGGAGAGATTGAGGAAGAAGTATACATCGAGCAATGAGATGGTTTCGTGATACATGAGAAGGAGTTGCAAGGATTCATGGACAAATGATGAATTTGGGCTTTAGTAAAATTGTTGTCATACTACAAAACTATTAATGGTGAGTACATGATTTTGTTCCTCTATGTTGATGATTTATTCCTCATAGACATAGGGAGACTTATTGTTGAATGAAACTATGTATTGGCCTCTGTTTGAGATAAATGACCTTCGTATGATTCACTAATTCTTGGGATTACATGTATGGCATAAAACTGATGAGATATTCATGAGTCAAGAGAAGTACTTAGTTGAGATATTGAAGCCATTTGGGATGTTGAACTATAAGCCCATGGCAACACCAATGGTGACGAATTTGAAGAAACTAAGTGTGTCTTATTCCAATTTCGATGATATTAGTCTGACCTTGTACACAAATCTGATTGGATCATTGATGTATCTGGTTAACACCAGACCAAATATATTTTATGCAGTGAGTGCACTTAGCCAGTGTATGATTCAGCCGAGATAGAGACACTAGATTGTTGTAAAGCATGTATTGAGATACCTACAAGGCACAATTGGACATCGTATGAGATATACTTCCAGTATTTATGTGATATTGCAGGGATATACTGACTTTTACTTGGCAGGGAGCACAGTGGATCGAAAGAGCATCTATGGGTGTTGCTTCACTTTTGGGATCTACCACAGTTTCCTGGTGTAGCAAGAAATAAGCTTATGTGGCTTTGAGCACTACAGAATCATAGTATATTGCATTGAGAATGAAAGTATGTGAAGAAGTGTGGATTCACAAGTCCTTTAAGATTTATTTGGATGTGTGTCGGCTTCCACCATTATTCATTGTGATAACGAGAGCTATGTGAATCTCTTAGAGTGATCCAGATTATTTTCGGCACAAAATGAGAGTGGAGATATAATAAAGATTGTATAGAGATGTATCATATATCCAATAATATATCACATATTTATCATATATATAACCATAAACACAGAGATACAGTAATACACAATTTCTATTAATGAGAGAAATGTGCAAGACTCTAAAAATACAGAGTGAAATAGTCGCTTGAATGGTGGCATCTTATCTTTGAGAAGAGATGTGATGGGCACTCACATTCAAAAGAAGATAATTATTAGAATGAGGTTAGAAAGTCCTTTTTAATATAAGGAGAATCCAAAACCCTAACCTTGAAAGATGAAAAACCAATAATAGTTTGGACCCCGTTTTTGGGTAGTTTGGTGTATTAACTTCCCTGGGGCATAACTTTGGCATATGATCTTTGTTTGGGGTGCACGATAGTTCGTTGGAAAGGTATCAATGAGGAGATTCATTTTGGGGGATTAATCAAAGCCTTAGGTTATCAATGAGGTTCTCGATCCCAAAAAATCTTCATTTATGCCCTCAAAATGGCCTCCGAAGTTTAAGGACCGAAAAATGGCTAAAACCAGTAAATTGTTAGAAGACTATTTGAATCTAGTTGGAACATGTGGGTGGCCACTGATATCCACCTGGATCATAGAGGATCCAATGTTTTGTGAAAAATAAAAACACATTGAGATCAAGTACCATTACATCTGAGACATGGTGCATAGGAAGGAAGTATTGGTGCAATATCTTCCTGCAAATGAGCAAGTTTATGATGTTATTACCAAACCCCTTACTAGGGTGAATTTTGAGTACTTTGGTGATAGACCTAGCGTGGTATAGAATTCCTCCCTCGCTGAGAGGGAGTGTTAATGCTTCTATCTTCCTGAGACATTCTTCAGATCATACTCCTCTGTGAATGAGTTGTGTTTATCTGTGAGGACACTTATCCGAGAGGGATAAGTGGGTTGGGTATTATATCCAAACATCCCTTATGAAAATACATGAGGAAACTTCATTGGATTTGACCTTAACCTCACACACTATGGGGAGTTAGCCTTAGTGTTTCTAGAGGGAGTAGCCTCTAAAAGTAGAGATCATACTCCTCTATCACTGAGTTGAGTTGATCTTTGAGGACACTTATCTAAGTGGGATAAGTGGTTTTGGATTCTATATTAGTGTCCCTTTTTGAGAACACATGAGGACACGTCAAGGGAATTGACCTTATAGTCACACACTATGGGGATTTGACCATACTATTTCTAGAGGGAGTAGCCTCTACAAGTCCACATGGGATTGCCATGTGTGACAGACCTTTTGCTACAATGCCTCGAGTAAGCATCGAGTGAACCTTCTCCTAGAATGGGAAGCAGAGCAAGCGAGAAAGATACATTTATCACAAAGGTGTACTTGTGGTAAATGGGCCTAGGTGTATTCCTTTCTTGATCATGACAAGAAATAATATGGACAAGAGGTGACTGAGGTGGTTTCCATGTGTTAGTTAGAATTAGGATGACATTCACTCACATGGGTGTACCTGTGGTGAACAAAACTGGTGTGCTCTTTTTCCTAGTCATGGTGATTTGACAAGGAATCATAAAGACTCAATATTCTATATGCTACCACATGTGGACCTAGAGTGAGCCCGATCTCAGAGATAGTCATCTGGCTCAGAGGGAGATCCACAGAGGGAGTTTTCCCTCGATTCAGTTGGGATAACGACATCTCCAAGAACTGATAAACAAGTGTCATGAGTCTAGGGAAAAGTTTGTATAGTTTAGAGACAAACTTGGCATGATGCAGAATGTCTCCCTCATTGAGAGGGAGTGTCTATTTTTGGACAACATCAGGAAGACATTCTCCTAGACTAATAATTAATAATATAAATATTGTTTATTTAATAATGTGTATAATAAGTAATAATAATAATAAATATTTATGTATTATCCAAGGGGCGCATCCCTTCATTGATAGTCTCCATATGTTCTCTATATATGTAAAACTCATCATTGTTGTAATACATAGATCATATATCATCTCATATAGAAAAGTCAAGACAAATAAGATCTTAGTAGTGGCCTTTATGGTGATACTTTCCTTGTAGTATGTCAAGATGGCCATCTTATAAAACTAATCAACGACCAAAAATACATAGTCATTACCATGTTTGTTAGAAGGTAGAATAGACATGTAATCCATGGAGGTGGACTCTCAGGGCCTATCAGGACTAGGAAAAGGAGTGTACAACCACTTCTTTTTAACACTAGGTTTGGTAATGGTATATGTCATGCATGTTTGATATACATTCTAATATCATGTAAAAGCCTCGGCCAATATAAGTACTTTTGTAGTACAACCACGATATTTTCCACACCAAATTGTCCTTCTACCTGACTGCAATGGCATTCCATCAAGTCCATATGCTCACTTCAAGGAACATAGAGATGATCCACATGACATAACAACCAATATTGGAGAATAAAACCCACAATTGGTTTTTCTGAACCCAATGTTTTATATGTATCATTGAAGTGAGGATCATTATGGCATAGTTGCAACTACCTAGAGGTCTCATGGCCGTAAGAGTTGAGCACACTGGTTAGTGTTGCAACTTGATCTCAACTAAGGAAGTAAGTGAGTCTATTGGTGCTACTCTTCTATTATTTAATGTTCAGGTGGAACTGTTTTAGGTAGGTGGATGACTTTTGGTAGTGGTCCTTTTATAAAACTTTTTGTGTTTTCATGAACTATAGATGCTTTTGATCAGTGTGGATAACCATCTTCTTCTAGAGAATGTGATTCTTCCATTGGAAACAATATTGTACACTGGAGTACATATCCTTTTCATAGGTGGGATATCTGCAGATAACATCAGATAGTGTTCTACTATGATAGGCCACTGAATGTACCTATTGATTGAGGACCACAACGATATCATAGTTGACGAATTATATCTCAATCTCAAATGGTTGTTGTAGGTCTCACAATCTGAACATTGGTACATAGCAAAGTTAGCGTATCATATGTTGGAACTCCTTCTGATATGATTTAGATCAATAAAACGTGGTTTTATCTCCCCCTTTATCACTTCACTTAAAGGCTATGCTATCAGAAATATCCCCAACAAGAAACTTTGGTAGAGGTTGGCGAGGACCAAGAAACTGTAAATCTATTTCAATTTATTGGGACTTAACAATCTAGAATGATATGGATCTTATGTGGGTCCACATGGACCCCATGTCCATCCATGATATATACTAAGCATTGAATTCTCTGCATGTCGAATGGGCATTTATCCATATTGGCATATAACTTGTACTGCCACATGGTTCTCAAGACTAGTTGAATGTGTTGTAAGTGTTCTTCCTAGGTACAACTAAATATGATGATGTCATCTAAATATACGACTACATGAGAGTTTGTGAACAATTGAAAAATATCATTGACCATCCTCACAGATGTCACTAGAGCATTAGTCAAGCGAAAAGGCAATACCAATCACACAAAGAGGCATTCTTTATATCTGAAGGTTGTCTTCCAAACATCAGTTGGCTCTATTAGAATATGGAGCTAACTTGAGTTCATATCAATCTTACTAAACAACTTGGGACCCTTGACATTATCAGGAAGATCATCGATTCAGAAGATTGGATATCGGTTCTTGGAAGTAATTTTTTTCATGGCTCTATAAGCAATACAAAGTTTCCATGTCCCATCCTTCATTTGCACCAACACAACTTGGCCCTTGCAAGGTGAGGATATTGATTGAATGTGGCCCTTTGAGATGAGCTACTGAATTTGACACTTTATTTGCTCATTCTCCAGAAGGGAGCATATCTATATTGGAACAATGGGTAAGGGAGAACCATGTATAAATTCAATGGCGTGTTTGACCCGACTTTGCAGAGGAACCCCTATGGGTGAAGTGAGGATGTCTCTATACTCCTCTACAACCTTGTCTTCCTACCTCTATTGTGTAGAGAGACCATGTGTTGAAGTTGTGGTGGTCGAAGGGACCTTTCATTCACCTTATGAATGAACCATAAAGAGTAAAAACTTTGCAATCTAATAGATTACATTATGGAAGTGCTTTTCCAAGATTAATGTAATTGCAATATCCAGAACTAACTCTAGTACCCTATAGGGATTAACTCATAGAGTAATAATGGAATTACAAGGTTGGGACTAATAAAATACATGATGTTTCCACATATAAGGTTTTCCTAGATGAACATCACAAAATTCAAGTGGGGAAACATCATACATTACCTCATCTTTGAAGGATTGATGTTATAGAATAGGAAACATGGAAGGATGAAGAAAAAATATCATCCTTGGCTCAACAAAGTGATGGTGTGTGGTTAAGGACGTGACATTATTGGAAACACTCAATCACTTCATGACCTCAATTGAGATCAAGTTCTTCTGAATTTAGTTTTCAACAATGAAATGTAGTCGGGTCCCCTTCAACCACATATGTGATTGGAAAAGGTGTTTCTCTTCATCAAGCACTTTGGCCTATCTGGTTGGAACTTTGTGGTTGTGATTGTAGAAATTTGTTCTTCCTAGATGATCTACTTTCCCTTATCCTATTATAAATTATATTCATATTTAGGGTTCGACTCATTTTATTTAAGCTTGATCAATGATGACTATTATGAGTAGAATTCATCAATGTTGTGCCAGAAGATTCTATGGAACTCTCACAAATTTTTGGGTTCCATATTCTACTTCTTGTTTCCCTTCCTTGATTACAACTTAGACCAGATGTCTTGAGGTTGGCACTCTTTACTCTGTCCCTTGTTTTGTGAGTTGCAACTGCCTTTACCATGCTTCTGTAGTGGTGGATTTGTAGACCCTAACTCCCTCTTATTTCATTTCTTAACTTTATACTTGATTTTGATATCATATTGATAAGAATATTTGGATGAGGATATGTCCTAGAAATCCATCTCTATTTGGATGTACTTGTGTAGGCCACTATGGTACTTCAAAACCATGTGTCTTTTGGAGTCTCTGATACCCAAATTTGACTGCAAGGTATGGAATATATTGGTGTATTCTAACACCATTTGGTCTCTCTCCTCTCATATATTTTTCCATCTCCTGTAATGGTCATCATAATTTCCAACAAGATAGAATTCCTCATTAAGTACATCAACAAAGGTTGCTCAATTGGGTCTCATTCAAAATTCCATAGTATCATCATCATTATGTATTTCCTGGTAACCTTCCCACCAATATTTGATATCGAGTAGGGATTTAAGGACCATGGAAGTAATATTTTCATTGTAAGAAAATTTTTAAATAGAGTAATAAACCTCTAGCATATTTAACCATTTCTCCAAAGTGTCTCATCTAGTTAACTTATGCCATGAAGGGTGTTAGACCTTCTATATGGATTCTTATTGAGGATGCATCACCCATTGTTGGCAACATGGATAATTTTAAGGAAAAAAAATTATCTGAAACTACAGAAACCTTGACAAAACTTACGAGTCTTTAATATGCAAAATCTAAAATATTTGGCCATATTTTTGCAAAAATATTCAAATTTAAAATTTAGGCATTTCTAAGGTAAAAAATATTATTCCATAAAATTTGGGTGATTCATTTTTAGAAAAAATAGAAATTGGTGAGACTTTTTTGGGGAAAATGTATAGAAAAACAACCCATGGGAAATATATAGCCCCTAAAATTTTCTATGGTTGGAAATAGTCAAAGGACCTAGGAGAATTTTTTCATCATCTCATTACTCTATTACACAAGGGCTTACTCAAGAATCATCTTGAAAGGATATCCTACTTCGTCATCTATCGTTTCTTCCACCATTGGAGGTTGCTTGGGCGGGTGGGAGTATGCGTCCCCAAGTGAAAAAACCGAACTCTCTATACCTTAATCTCGTTGCACCAAGAAATAACAAGGAGCATATTTCTATAATACCATTGATCTTGATTGTATAGGGAAATAAATGAAACAAGCAAAGAAATATAACAAAAAGAACAATAATATAGTGAAACCCAACTAGAATGGTGGTAGCTTATATGTAAAATCCATGCTAGACATGGAAGGGATTACTCATCACCCTCATATGAGAAACACGTGCAGTTAAAATGTTTTAACCCAAGAGGGATCAAATCCCTTGAGGTGTAACTCTAAAAAAGGTTTGCACCCAGAGTTATGATGGATCTACAATAATT
>JASDQU010244756.1:20277-33842 GCA_032191745.1 Picea mariana | reverse complement strand
ATTGTGTGTCTTCTGTGTTTTTGTTTCTGCATTTGTTTTATTTTATTGCTCTGCGATCCTTTTTTTCTAACACTCTTTTCAGCATGCTTCTAATTGAGTGATCCGGATTTTGAAGGGGAGATCATGTTGTCTTCTTTTCATGTCTTCCATGTTCTTGACATGAAAGGGAAAAGTCATGACCATGTCCAAATAGAAATTTTCTTCATTTTTTAAATCCATCTACGGAAGTTCGAGCAAGTTGTGTTCCCTTGTTCTGAGGGAATCCATAATTTGTGATGTTTCCCAGGCCTCAGTAATCAGTTCCATTCTTTTCTTGAGAATTTTCTCCACATATCCTCTACACAGTGTGAGGAAGTTGGAGGATCCTTCTAACTTTGTTGCAGGGGTGGCATGCATGGATATTGCCAAAGCACTGACAAGCAATGGCATAGGAATCAAATATTCCTCTAATTCATTGATCTGATCCTTTAGTCTAGCATTTTTTGCCTCAATGAATCCAATGAAATCATCAAGAGAATCTTCGGTTGCTCTGTGAAGTCCAGACATTTTGGACGACTGCATGTCCGCAAGGTCAATTTCTGAACGATATTTTCCTTTCTTATTTTTTACATCTTTGTTTTCAATAATTAATTTTTTATATTCTCTTTAAAAACCAACACTCTGGAATATGAAAGATTAATATTCATAAAAAAGTTCAATATCAACTATGTCCATTGGGTGGCTATGCTGAATCGTGTCTCTCGGCTGATCAAGGTTGTTGAATATTCTATCCAGATGAGTGTCAAGTTCCATGTTCTCACTCTCAATTTCGGGCTTTTTCGCCTCCCCTACAATTTTTGTTGTCTTCTTCTCCACCGGAAGCTTGTGAGAACTATCAACTTTAGGATGAACCTCCTCCATTTAAAGAACTTTGGGTTTCTTTGATACTGTGGTAGGTCGTTGGAGCGATGCTTTGTTACTGTGGTAGTTCTGGCTCTCATGCCCGAAGATGTTCACTGTATCTCCACAGAAATGTTGTCGAGCTGGTGCCATTAGTTTATGCGAACGACCATTTACTCTAGACGATGCTTGAAATGAACAACTGGAGGGGATAATATAACCCCCCGAAAATGTTGGTTCAATGCGTTTGAATGGAAAATCTCCTCTATCTCTTATCTTATTAATGTCAATCTCTATGCATGTTGGATGATGAGCTGTTAGAAGTAAAGCTTAATTATTGCTTACTTAGAAGTGAGAAGGTGGAGGTTACGGAAAAGAACAATTAAGGATAGGAGGTTTCATGAACGAGCCAAGCCGACGACGTGCGAATGGAATTCCATGGTATTTTAAATTAACAGTCGAAAATGATAACAAAACCCTCCACAAATCTTGGTTTAATGTGTATTAATGGCTGATATTCTCAAGCCTTTCACCCATCAATGACAATTTACACGGTTCCTGCATGATGAGTTGTTAGCATTAAATATTACTAATTGCATATTTAGAAACAAGACATTATATATATATATATATATTTATTATAAACAGGTGCGAAGGTGGTGGAGACTGGGAAGAGAAAGCAAGGAATGGCCAAGTATGAAAAGCGGTCAGACCGAATTCAAAATAGGTTTACAGGAGATAATGAGGAGAGTTGCATGTCCAATGGTGAAATTGCACGAGTCAGATGCTTTGACTGCAAAACGCATAAATAGAAGAGGGCATGATGGTGTTGTTTAGCGGACGGTTTGTATATTAGCAGAATTATGGGAAAGTGGCTAAGTATGGAATAGGGAAACGGTTGGTCGAGCTCATTTTTGGAATTAGGGTTTGAATATTTAATGAACGGGACAACTTGAGGTCCCGCGAATGACATTCCATGGTGTTTGAAATCAACACTTGGAAAGAATAATATATCCTACTGGAAATATTGGTTTAATCTGTATTAATGGAAGATCTCTGAAAATCTTGGTTGCTTTATGAAGGGCAGGACCTAACGACTTAATTTAGTATTTTTATTATAAATAAGACTCTTTTATTATAAAAAAGTGCAAATAAGGAATGGCCAAATATGAAAAGCGATCGCATAGTTTTCAAAATACATAGAATTCTTAGTGGAGGTCAGGGCCAACAGTCAAATTGTATGTTTCATAAATTTTAACTGCAAAATGCGTAAAAGGGAAGAGTGCAAGCAAGGAATGGTGAAGTATGAAAAGCGGTTGGATGGGTTTCAAAATAGGGTTAAAGGGGATTGTTAGTATAGGTGAAGGTCGATGTTCAAATTGTATGTATCAGAATTTTTGACTGCAAAATGCGTAAAAAGGAAGAGTGTATGGCGGGGCAGCCCAGCGACCATTTTGTATATTTGCGGAGTTGTGGGTGTTGTTTACAAGTTGCAGAACAATGGAAGTGAAATCTTTAGTCCTCCTATCCATGAAGTGGCAATGGAAAAAGTGGGCAATTATGGAATAGGGAAATGGTCGGTTTGACCTGGTTGGAAACAAGTGTGAAGGTGGTAGGCATGGGAAATAATGATTAGGAATTGGATATTTCATGAACCCTCCAACTCGGCGATCCATGAAAGAGATTCGCACAAATGGCGAAGTATCAGATGGACGGGCTTGAAAAATGGGGTGAAAATAGTTGGACAGGAGACATGAGGACCCAACGGTCAAACTATAGCTCTCAAAACTTCTGAGTGCAAATTGTGTAATGGGGAAGAGGGTATGATTTGACAGTCCCGTTGTAAATTTGTATATCACAGAAGTCTGGGTTCTCTTTGGATCTGACAAAACAATGGAAGTGCACCCTAGAGCCCGCCTCCCTGGGAATCCGCAATCAAAAATATGGCTAGGTATGGTGTGGGGAAGCAGTCGGTCGGAGTCGCGATATTAAATAATGACTACAAATGTGAAGCCATGTGTGAAAAGAGATACAATAATTTTGTTTAAGTATGGAAGAGTGAGAAGAACGGATAATATATTCAAATCTTTAATAGATATTGCATTTCCTCGCAAGATCTTTTCTGCATGTTTCTCGAGAAGTTGTAAACTTATTGCATATACTTGGAAAGAAGTATGAAGGTAGCGGGTATAGGAAAAAATGACTAGGAATTGGAAATCCTCTAAACCCTCCAACCCGACAATCTGCGAAAGAGATTCCAAGATATAGAAGTGTGGAAAACGATGGGAAAGTATTCAAAATAGGGTGACAAGGGTTCCCGAGGAGACGTGAGGCCCCAATGGTTAAATTATACGTATCACAATTTTTTAGTGCAAAATGTGTAACATAGAAGAGGCAAGTGAATTTATACATCCGAGGTGATGTTTGCAGGTCAAGGAATAATGGAAGTGTGGTTCGCCTGTCCAGGAACCCGATACAGAAACGATTCATTGAGTATGCAATAGTAAAATGGTATTCAAATTATACCTAGTATATTGATATTTGTAATAGATATCCCATTGCCTGGCAGGACATTTTCTTCATTTTTTTTGGAAAATTTGTCTACAAACAGTTACTATGATTGTTGTCTTGAGGCATGGTGAGTTGTTAGGATTAAATCTCAGTTATTGCATAGTAGGAAAGAAGTGAGAAGGTGGTAGGCATAGGAAACATCGAGTAGGAACTGGAGGCGTGAAAGAGATTCCAAGAAATGACCAAGTATGGAAAGTGGATGAACGAGGTTGAAAATTTGGTCACAATAGTTGGCCAAGAGACATGAGGACCCGAAGGTCAAATTGTAGGTCTCAGAAATTTTAGGTGCAAACTGTGTATCATAGAAGAACATATGATGTTGGAGTTCGACAATGGATTTGTGTATCACAGAAGTACCAGTGTTGTTTGCAGGTCACATAACAATGGAAGTGAAATGTAGAGCGCGCTTTTCTAGAAATCTGTGATTCAAAAAATTGCTAGGTATGGAATGGGAAGCAGTCGGTTGGAGTTGGGATATAAAAGTAGGAGTGAAAACATTTTCATAAAAACGACTAAATAACCAGAAGGAGAAAGTAAAGGGGAAAATCAAATGAGAATTTGGTTAAGTATAGAAGAGGTAAAGGAAGGGATAAATATTAAAATTTGTGTATCACGGAAGACTTTTGAGTACAAATTGTCTATCAAGAAAGAGGGTATGATGTGGGAGTCCAGCAATGAATTTGTATATCCCGAAAGTCCGGGTGTTGTTTGCAGGTCACAAAACAATGGAAGTGCAATGTAGAGTGTGCCTGCCTGGAAATCCACAATTTGAAAAGTTGCTAGGTATGGAAGGGGATGCGATCGGTTAGAGTCGAGATATAAAAGCATGAGTGAAAGTGTGAACCCATGATCCTACCAACCCACACAGGTAGACATTTTCAGAAAAAAGGCTAGATAACTAGAAAGAGAAAGTAAACGCGAAAACAAAAGAAGAATTTGGTTTAGTATACAAGAGGGAAAGGAATGGATAATATATTAAAATATGTAATAGATTTTCCATTTCCCGTCAAGATATTTTCTATATATTTTTGGATCTGCCAGCATTAAACTTCAGTTATTGCATACTTGAAAAAAGTGTGAAGGCGGCGGGCACAGGAAACAATGATATGGAAGTTGGATATTTTGTGAACTGGTGAACCCGACGATCCATGAAAGATATTTAGACAAATGTTAAAGTATCGAAAGTGGATGGACAAGCTTGAAAATGGGGTAAAAATAGTTCCACAGGAGACGTGAGGACCAGATGGTCAGATTGTAGGTCTTGAAAATTTTGAGAGCAAATTTTCTAACGGGGCGGAGGGTATGATGTGAGAGTCTGGTTGTAAATTTGTATATCGCAGAAGTCTAGTTGATCTTTGGAGGTCACAGAACAATGGAACTGTAATCTAGAGCGCGCGTTCTCGTGAATCTGCAATCAGAAATGTGGCTAGGTATGGAATGGGGAAGAGGTCGGTTGGAGTCGTGATATAAAAGCACGAGTGAAAATGTGAAGCCATGAGTCCGCCAACCCACAAAACTAGATATTTTCATTAAAACAACCAAGTAACAAGGAGAAAGTAGAGGGAAAAGAGAAACGTGAATTTGGTTAAGTATAGAAGAGGGAAAATAAGGGCTGGTATATTCAAATCTGTAATAGATATTCCATTTGCTGGGGAGATATTTTCTGTATTTTTTTGGAGTTCTATACTTATTTCATATACTTTGAAAGAGCCATTGCAAAACCATAATTTTCTAGTCCAATATTTTCTATTGTGCTTTTACCATTAAAAAGGTTGTGAGTAAATGGTTTGTTGAAGATTAGTTTTTATCGCAACTTGCGGGGGTGATTATGCACTTGATACATTTTTGGATTAATTTGACATATTAACTTGTGCGTGCAAGGGGACTGGTCAACCCGTGGGTAATCCAGGAGCCCGAGAAAGTCAGGTCCAAGTTTAAAGGGATTTTGTTTATATATATTTTAAATGCATTCATATTAATCTAGCTTAATAGATTATTTGTGATCCAAATGTAAACCATGTTCAAATTTGAATGGTGTTATGGGATCGCAATTTTTGATCAAATCCATAAGCAATAGAGAAAAAAATATAGGACTTTTCATTTCGTATATCGAAGAATATTCTGAAATATAGGAAGTTGTAATATATGCACAGTACAAAACAAGAACATGTACAGGGAAATGAGTTAATTTTAAGAAGAAATATAGTTTCAAATAACAAAACCAAACATTGAAAATCACCATAGAACAACCTCAAATATTTATATTCAGATAAACTGGGTTACAAAATACAATTGAGAATACTTCCCAAAAAATAGTTGTCTTCGAATTTGCAAAAATATATATAGTTCATTACATATTCTAAAAAATAAAAATGTGTTTGACATAATTACTAGGATTGGGACTGTTGTCGACTACAAAGAAAAGATGTACAAGAACAAATTTTGTAGAAAGAAGAAAGTTGGCGATGTAAACAACAAGACTTGGCAAGAAGAAAAAAAACATTGTCAGTCCTTGGTTAAAACTTTGTTAGAGTAAGTGGATGAAAACATAAGAATGTGATCAATATCAACTTACTATGATGGTTTCCCATGCCTTTTTGTTTGCTTGCTGATGTCCTTTTATGGATTTTCTCGTCTTTGATCTTCATTGGTTATCTGGTGGACAACATTTTTGAACCATTATTCGATGTATCTCCTCATGGGCGCTATGTTGATTTCATGGCGGATTTTTATATCAAACAATTCACTTTCCAAGTCCCTTAGATCAATATATAGGTTCTACAACACTTCTTGAATATATTGGTTTTTAATCGCATAACCAACTAGCTAGGTTTTCATGTCATATTCACCATATTCAAGAATGCCACAAAAATTTTCCAATGACAATTTTTTATAGATATGAACTTGATCATCAAATGCTTGATTGGTTAAAAACAATGAGTTTAATATCAATTTAGGGTCCTAGAATTCATTGGTGCTGGCAGCTAGATCTATCTTAGTTAGCTTCATGAATAGTTTGTCTCTTCTAGATATGGCCTGGCCACATGCTTGAACGATATCATTGAGGTTCTTTACCTTTTCTTTCCAGCATCCATTTAGCTGGTCTATTCGATCCAGGGAAGGGATATCCTCTTGTATTATTCTAAATTCCTTCATACTAGTAACTTTAACACCAAATGATAAAAATGTATCGAGGTAGAAACCTTGCTCGTTATTGAGATCTGCTTGCAGATACTCATGAAAAGCATGCTCTCTTGTTCCAAAAGAGACCATATTCTTTTACATCTCCCAAGGCTCTGTTATTAATTCCATTCTTTTGTTTATATTGTTTTCCACATAGCCTCGGGCTGATGTGAGAAGGCTTGTTGATCGTTTTAACTTTTCCGCAAGTGCGGTGGGCCCGACCATTGCCAAATGAGAAGCAAAGAGTGGAAGAGGAATTATAGTTTCCTCCAATTCTTTGATTCTCTCCTTTAACATGACATATTCCATTTCAAGGCCGCTAATAAAGTTTTCTAGAGCATCTCTAGTTGCTCGGTGTATCTGGGAGATCCGTGAAAGGTACATGCTCTGTAGGTTGATCTCTGAACGAGATTTTTATTTCTTATTCTTTACATCTTTCTTTTCAATGATCAATTTTTTGGATTCACTATAAAAAAAACGCTCTGAAATGAAAAATATTCTTCTTCGTCCAATGTATCTGTGCCAATTATTTCCATCCCAAGATTGTGTAGAGCAGTGTTCTCTAGCTTGTTTTCAGTGAGGAAAATTTTGTCAATGTCCATTTCTAGTTCCATATCTTCGAGGAGAGATCATGGATATCAATTTCTTGTCTCGGTACCTCATATTCTTGGGCTATTGTTTTCCATTTTTTGATTGCGAGAAGTTTGTGACAACTTTCAATTTTTCCGAAGGGAGGGTTCTTACCTCCTCCTTTGCCTGGAGAATTATGTGTGACTTTGTTACTTGAGTAGGTTGTTGGAGTATTGCGCTAAGATGCTTTGGTGTTGGCTCCGGCGGTCGGGGATTGGGCATTGTTTTCACCTGGGCCTTTTCCTTTGTGCTTCATTGAGTCATTGGTACTGGCACCAAGATAATTTAGGATAGTGTCTGTGAAAGAACTATTGAAGTGCTACCTGACCATGAAATGAATGACTTTCCAAGGCAGAGAGATGAATTGACTTTTTCTTTTTTCATAGGAAAATTGAAACCAATAGATGTACTTCCTTGCTATTCCAACAAAAAACATTGTAGTAGATATGTGACATGGGTGAAATTTATAGTCCAACTTCTTACACATAGATAGTCTAGGGAATGCGTAGCAATTCACCATGGTGAAAATTAAATAAGATGACATGAAGAATTTCTTCTTCCCTCTATATTGCAATAACTGGGAAGAAATTTCAATGGAAATCAACTTGTGGCAATGGAAGATGGATTCCTCCTTGATTGTAAAATAAAAAATATATAAAATCATCTAAGAGATGTTGTCTGCACTTTATTGTCTCGTTATCCTTGTGAAAATCCATGCAATTTTCCGAAAAAGGTTTTTAAATGCACTAACTTGTATTATGGCTATATCCCGGGGACCACCCACTGGGTTCTGTAAGAACTTTGGCAATAGGTCCAATTCATTACCATGCTTCTTTAAGAACTGCATGCAATTCTCTCCCTTGAAATTAGTCGTTGGGTCAGGAAGTGGTAACATCTTCCAAAATAATTGAGGGTATAGGGAGACTTTGGAATGGTTTCACATATGGATAATCCGTTGGTTCGAAATATAGTTATCAGTGCAACACACGATCAACTCCTTAAAGTAAAAATATTCAGGGATAGAAGTTGTCACTGCAATTCCATATGTTGAGATAAATTTCTTTTGAGAAGAAGGGGATGAGTAGTAGTAGTCATAAGCTATGGAGTAGTGAAAAATATGGTCCTCGCGCCCGAAAATATTCAGGGTGTCTCCATAGAAATGTTGTCGACCTACAGCCATAAGTTGATGAGAACGTTCCTTTGCTCGTCATGGTATTTAAAATGGATGGTGCAACATAATAATATAATCTCTGGTAAATATTGGTTGAATGTGTTTTAATGGGATATGTCCTCGACCTTTTCGCCTTTTAATGCCAATCTTTTCGATGTGTCTTCTCAGTCGTGGCTAATAAAGGAATAATTAATGTTCATTGGGAAGGATGTGAAGTTGGTAAGGATGGACGATAATGAAAACGGCTCCAAAAATTTCGAGTACCTGGAAGCCCGACAACCCACAAACATTTGAGAACAGGATCTGAACAATCCACTAAGTATGGAAAGGTGGAGTGCAATTCTTTCAAAACGTTTGAGGTAAATAACCATTTTTCCGAACTGATATTGCATTCTTGTTATGATGACACCGTAAAAAAACTAAAATAAGAAACTAATCAGATTTCATAATATTCTCCCATTAATGCATTTTAATGAGAGATGTCCTCGAGATTTCTTCATACTAATGCCAATATTTTTGAACATCTTTGATGAGTTGTCACTAGTTAAATCGTATTTAATGTGCATTGGGAAGGGGAGAAGGTTGCGGGGATGGAGGGGAGTGAAAAATTCTTTTGTACTTTTTTGAACGTTGGAGTTCATGGTGGAATTGTAGATCACCCAAGTTTTGGATGCAATATGTATACTCTGAACACAGTGCATGAGAGTTCGATAATGCCTACCCGAGAACATGCAACCATAAAATTAGGTAAGTAAGGAAACAACAGTGGTAGGTCGGACTCGTGATGTCAAGATATAGACAGATATAGAAGTTGTGAGTCCGACACCTGGGAACCCGCTATCATAGAAATGTGACTAAGTATAGAAGAAAAAAAAAAGAGAGGGAGCCAAGAACTTTATGCTCAATAGACAAATACTTTGTCTGATAATTGTCAAGCAATAGAAATGCATCGACTATGGGGCATGAGAGTTCGGGGCATGGGAGTTCCATAGGGCCTAGCTGGGAACCAGATAGCATAAAATTGGCCAATTATGGAAATGGAAAGCAGTCGGTTGGACTCGTGATATGAAGATATAGATGGATATTTAATTTCTGAGTCTGCAGTCCCAGGAACCCGCAAGAATAGACATGTGACTATACTATGTATAGAAGAAGAAACTAATAATAGAGGGGAAGAAGAAAAGGGAGAAAGAAGAAAGTATAGAAGAGAAAAAAAAGGGACTAAAGAACTTTATGCGTCACATAACAACAATCGAACTTAAGTATGGAAAGGAAGGTCGGTTAGATGGAGTTATCTTAGGCATAGTGAGGATTGCGAGTTCGAGGAGCCTGGGATCGAATTTTTAATAACTGGAGTTTTCTGTGTAAGATGTATATCTGAACACAGGGCATGGGATATCGACAATGGCTTCGACGAAACCTGTTAGGTTATGAAAAAGGTATAAATATCTTCCTTTTTCCCACATTTCATGATATTATTTTGATTGACTTTTCGGTTATTTAGAATCAAATAGAATAGAAAATGAATAATCTACCCTTTAGCGTTGATTGTTGGAGATTAGATTACATAGATTCTAAATATGATTGGAATTGTCTGGTTTTATTGTAGGATTGGTTAAATATTGTTGAACCCAATATAGCAAGGGGAATATTGAAGATGCACAAGCTATTGGAGGCTGAAGACTTTATGGCGCAAAGCAGTTTTAAAGATAAATGAGTTACTCATTGTAATAGTAAGGCAATCCTGAGGATCTCTCGATCCTAAGGATAGCTTAATTTAAGCAGATTATTGTAACATATAAGGGGTAAAATAGATCTTGAAGAAGGAGAGATTTTTCACTCAAGAATAGAGAATATAGAATTGCTATGTGTTAGAATTTTTTGTAGAAATGTTGTACCAGCTACAAAATCAATAGAATCCTTGAGCAGTTTTTCCATTTTTATATACTGAGTTTCAAATAACAGTTCTTCTAAGGATTGAGGGCCCAGTCTTAAGGAGCTATTGTTCGATCTGTAATTGTATCAGTTCAAATTATGTCTTTTGATTCAATTGTCTTTTATAGTAGTTAACAAACGCATAAATGTGTTGATGGTTTCATGTCAATTGCAAGAAATGGATATTCCCTGAAGTATTGAATGATTATTGTTCCAATTCCTATTACTGAGATTCGATACGTGAAGGTTCCTCAGAAGTTCACATATGTTGTTCCTTTCACAAGTTTACATTTGTTGTTCCTTTTACTTAGGTTGCATTTTTCGTTGCTTTTACTTAGTTCACATTTGTTGTTCCTTTCCGCTAGAATATAGTTGTTGTTCCTTTCAATAGAAATATGATTGTCATCTCTTTTCAATTAGATTCCAGTCTCTGTTCCTTTCCATATATGGAGTAATTTGCCTTTTTCTTTTCAGCAATTCTGATTCATAATGATAGCATTTCCTGCAAGTCTTTATCTAGATTCAATTACTGCTCTTAGAATGAATTCAATACATTAGCTAGTTCCTTTTCCTTTTGCATAGCTTTAGATTTCAATCCTTAGAATCTTTAATGAATGTTTGAGGAACTTGATTGTTGACAAACTCAGATCTTCTTTCGCTACATAATTTTAGCCTCTATAATCTATCTACATAGACTTTACCAATATTCTTTGAGATAAAAGGCGAATCCTCGGGTTGATAAATTAATGTTAAACTAAAGTTGTTTTTATACATCTTTAGAGCCCAACATTTTGGCGGCGTCATCGGGGAAGAATGTCAAAGGTACCATAGATTGTGCCTCTGGAGGATGAGGTATTGAAGACGGAAGGTAAGAACCTACGCAGGCAATAAGTAATATCCTTATACCAACACCTACCTCCAGCTGACGCATTTAGAGGTTGCATAGGTGTTTTTTTCCTTTTTCAATTTTTTTTTCCTTTTTGTTGTGTGAAGTGTGTATGACTAAGAGGAAAGATCTTGAAAAAACAAAACCTCCACCAAAAATTACCAAACCCCAGGGCTTGGTGATCCCTGGAGGAAGCAATTTCATAGACGACATCATCCAAAAAGCAGAATCTCAAGCCTCGGTTGGACCTAGAAAAAGATCCACCTGAATCCCTTAGGTGGCAGCTTCATCAACTGCACCCCACACCGAGATTCATAGCGAAACTGAAGGGACTGAGCTAAGTTTTTAGATCACAGATATTCCACCCCTCAACCTTTTAGGAAAGGGAAACTCTTGTAATCTGGAGGAAAAAGAAGGAGAAACTAGTGGGATAACTAATACAGACCCACCACCCAATCCTAAATCTCTTGCAAAAGAAGAAGGCATACCTGAAATTCTAGACAGAGGGAGTGCAATTAGTTCCCCTAGAAGATCAGATAACCAATCAATTCAAATAAAATATCCAAAAATCCCTAAATATTTCTGGCATATTTTCGATCAAATGGCACAACCAAATCCACAATGCCCCCAGACTTCCACTTTGGAATATACGATAATTGATCCAATTGCCAATGCCCTCATGAAGGCTATTCCCCTACAAAACCTGTCAACCTTTCATGGATTAATCTCAGAAGACCCGAACGCATTCTTATTTGAATTTGATGTCCTATGTAGAGGATATGATTACACCTGTGAACCCCAAAAAGTAAAATTGTTCCCCTCCACTTTGAAAGGAGCAGCTTTATGCTGGTTCACGAGATTAGGTGGAGGAACTATAAACTCATGCGATGAAATGAAACAAGCCTTCTTGACAAAATATCAGGATTATTGTAGAACCAGAGACTTAAAAGATGAAATCTTTCAAATGAATGCAAAAGAAAATGAATCATTAGAAGAATATGTAGAGAGATTTCAATATAATTTATAAAGATCACCCTATGTCACGCTACTAGGGGAAGTACTTAAGGCAATTCTAATTAAAGGTATGAAAGATGAATGGGTAGAAACGTTGAATTTAATGGGGAAAGGTGATATTTATCAAGAAATGTATGATGACATTGTCCTATTGTGCATTAGGTTCTCGAGAGGAAGTTCATGGACCAGATCAGGCATACATACACCCTTCACCAGAAATAGCAATATTACCAGTGGGGATGTTACTCGAGTTGAAGTTGGTAATCTCTTAGAAAAATTTAAAACAAACATTCTGAGCATTCTGACTACACAATTGGATGTGTTGCAGGCCAAACAAAAAAAAATAGAAGCATAACAAATGTTAGCCATATTTTTCCACACGTGCGAAAGGAAACATGCTCCAAGGGATTGCCCTCTGGACGTGGTCTGGGTTTGTGCTATCTACGCCAAGGATCAAGACATGAAACTATGCCCATTGCTTCCTAGACTGAAAGTTGTCTTTACGGAAGAAGAAGAAGAAACATAACCATTATATCTAATGGCTCAATGTCGTCAATGCTAGAATCGCCCCCCAAATACATTGCAAGACCCTTTCTCTTTCTTCTCCAGAAAATATAACCAGCAAGCTCCTAGTAGCACATGGCAAGGTCAGCCGTTTACTAATCAAAACTGGCAACCCCAACAATATCCACCTACAAATCCCACTTAGCAAAAATAGCCCACTGCAATCCCTGCTTGGCAGAATCAGCCAACTTCAACTTATACCTGGCCTAACTCACAATATCCCACCTCATCCTAGAAAAAATCCAACAACAACATTTACCCTTCACAGTGGCCCAACATGACTGCCTAAAACCCAAATTGGAATCAGAATTGGCAGCGCCCCATGGGGATACACAATCAACCCATGGGGATGGCCCCTCAAACTCAGCCTACGTTACAAGCCCCACTTCAATTATCCCAAAATCCACAATCCCAATTGCGCCCTCAACTACCCTCCCAACCTCACCCAAATCCAAGTAAAAAATCGGCTCAGCTCATCCAGATTATGGAAAATGGAGGAGAGATCAACTCGGTAAGGTGCAACGAACTACGATTAAGGTCAAGACGAATAATCTCCCCTGAAGAAAATGATGTTTTCCAAGGGAAGGAAAAACTACCAACAATAACACCTCTGACTGTGGAAATAACAGAAGAAATCAAGCAGGGGGGAGACACAGTCGAATCACAAGATCCTAATAAAGGTACACCACCCTCCCCTTCGTTCCCCAAAATATTGATGATAGAAAAATCAAC
>JASDQU010244756.1:0-12163 GCA_032191745.1 Picea mariana | reverse complement strand
GGTGACATGGTGCCCTAGTAAGTTGATTTCCCTTTAGGATGGGTTGCCACTGGGTGGGTCTGTGAAAATTCATTGTCTTTTTCCCTTCATACTTACCATTTTCCATCTTTATTCCTTTCATCTCCCCTACCCTTGTTTGGGCATTGGGATTGGCTACTTGAAGAAGGGTTGTACATTACCTTGTGGGAAGAATGATCCAAAAAGGATCCAGGAACCAAAATGGGTCTAGGAAGACCTAAATCTCAAAGTGCTCAAAATAGATTCAAAACAGATGTGTGCATAGGCCTCGTTAATACAAACCCAACGCAACTTGAACAGGCTCAAACAGACACTGTATACGAAAGATATCGTGGTCTGTTCGTTTTGCCAAACAGGGAAAAAATGATGATTGTATAGTCCATACAGTGTTGACATGGCAGCTGACTGTACATGTCGTACAACTGTATAGTGACGTGGTAAGTACAATGGATTCTGACTGGGAAGACATGTGTTGAAATTTGGATGAATCAATGTATGACACATGGCAGATAATGGACAAGTGGTATGGTGCCACGTGGCCAAGTCTTGGGCTACCATGTGGCACCCCTTCATTGGACAGTTTGGGAAAAATTGGTATGGACTCCTGGGGAGTCAAACTTGTGACCTCTGGTATAGAAAGAGAAAGAATTGGTAGGGCTAGGATGCCATCCCACCCACAGTATGACATAACAATATATGTTTAAAACATATATTTAAACTAATGTGGTTATTCATTCGGCGGGGTAAAGGACTGGGGCCTAGGCCCAACCCTTGGCAAAAAATTACCATACGACCATTACCATGGGACCATTCCCCTCTACATTAGGCATGTCCATTCTAGCTAGCCCACGATCACATGGATATACCATATGATTCGGATGCTACCATGGCTCGGATGTGTAGGGATTAGCGTCAGTCGGTCAGGCTAGCTCGTCGACCAAGGGGCCACGACCAGGGGTTTAACCAACTTGTGGCACGTGGAGCTTGGGGCACAGACACATGGCCTTTCAACATATGACAAGGGCCCAATATCGAGGGGCTAAGGACCAACATATTAGGTTATGAAAAAGGTATAAATATATTCCTTTTTCCCACATTTCATGATATTATTTTGATTGACTTTTCAGTTATTGAGAAGAAAATAGAATAGAAAATGAATAATATACCCTTTATCATTTATTGTTGTAGATTAGTTTACATAGATTCTAAATATGATTGGAATTGTCTGGTTTTATTGTAGGATTGGTTAAATATTGTCGAACCCAAGATAGCAAGGGGAATCTTGAAGATGCGCAAGGTATTGGAGGTTGAAGACTTTATGGCGCAAAGCAGTTTTAAAGATAACTGAGTTGCTCATTGTAATAGTAAAGAAATCCTAAGGATCTCTCAATCCTCATGATAGCTTAATTTACCCAGATTATTGTAACATATAAGGGGTAAATAGATCTTGAAGAAAAGAGAGATTTTGCACTCAAGAATAGAGAATATAGAATTTCTATGTGTTAGCAATTTTTGTAGAAATGTTGTACCAGATATGAAATCAATAGAAGCCTCGAGTAGTTTTTCCATTTTTATATACTGAGTTTCAAATAACAGTGCTTCTAAGGACCGAGGCCCTAGTCTTAAGGAGCTACTATTTGATCTGTAATTGTATCAGCTCAAATTCAATCTTGTGATTCAATTCTCTTTTATAGTAGTTAACAAATGCATAAGTGTGTTGATGGTTTCATTTCAATTGCAAGAAACAGATATTCTCTGAAGTATTGAATGATTGTTGTTCCAATTCCTATTACTGACATTCGATGCGTGAAGGTTCCTCATAAGTTCACATCTGTTGTTCCTTTCATAAGTTTACATTTGTTGTTCCTTTCCACTAGAATATAGTTGTTGTTCCTTTCAATAGAAATATGATTGCCATCTCTTTTCAGTTAGATTACAGTCTCTGTTCCTTTCCATAGATGGAGTAATTCACCTTTTTCTTTTCAGCAATTCTGATTCATAATGATAGCAATTCTTGCAAGTCTTTATCTAGATTCAATTACTGCTCTTAGAATGAATTCAATAGATTAGCTAGTTCCTTTCCTTTTGAATAGCTTTATATTTCAATCCCTAGAATATTTAATGACTGTTTGAGGAACTTGATCGTTGACAAACTCAGATCTTCTTTCGCTACACAATTTTAGCCTCTATAAGCTATCTGCATAGATATTGTCGATATTCTTTGAGATAAAATATGAATCCTTGAGTTGATAAATTAATGTTAAACTAAGGTTGTTTTTAGACATCTTTAGAGCCCAACATTTTTGCGTCGTTGCCGAGGAAGAATGTCAAAGGTAGCATAGATTGTGCCTCTGGAGGGTGAGGTATTGAAGACAGAAGGTAAGAACCTACGCAGGCAATAAGTAAGGTGCTTATACCAGGGCCTACCTCTAGCTGACGCATTAAGAGTTTGCATAGGTGTTTTTTTCCTTTTCAATTTTTTTCCTTTTTGTTGTGTGAAGTGTGTATGACTAAGAAGAAAGATCTTGAAAAACCAAAACCTCCACCAAAAATTACCAAACCCCAGGCTCAATGCTCCCTAGAAGAAGTACTTTCATAGACAACATCATCTGAAAAGAAGAATCTCAAGCCTCAGTTGGACCTAGAAAAGGATCCACCTGAATCCCTCAGGTGGCAACTTCACCAATTGCAACCCACACTGAGATTCACAGAAAAACTGAAGGGACTGAGCTAAGTTTTCAGATCACATATATTCCACTCCTCAACCCTTTAGGAGAGCGAAACTCTTGTAATCTAGAGGAAGGAGAAGGAGATACTAGTGGGATAACTAAGACAGACCCACCACCCAATCCTGAATCTCCTGCAAAAGAAGAAGGCATACTTGAAATTCCAGACAGAGGGAGTGTAATCAGATCCCCTAGAATATCAAATAACCAATCAATTCAAATAAAATATCCAGATCAAAAAATCCCTAAATATTTCTGGCATATTTTTTATCAAATGGCACAACCAAATCCACAACGTCCCCAGACTTCTACTTTGGAATATCCGATAGTTGATCCAATTGCCAATGCCCCCATGAAGGCTATTCCCCTACAAAACCTGCCAACCTTTCATGGATTAATCTCAAAAGACCCGGACACATTTTTATTTGAATTTGATGTCCTATGTAGAGGATATGATTACACCTCTGAACCCCAAAAATGAAAATTGTTCCCCTCCACTTTGAAAGGAGCAGCCCTACGTTGGTTCATGGGATTAGGGGAAGGAATTATAAACTCATGGGATGAAATGAAACAAGCCTTCTTGACAAAATACCAGGATTATTGTAGAACCAGAGACTTAAAAGATGAAATCTTTCAAATGACTGCAAAAGAAAATGAATCATTAGAAGAATATGTAGAGAGATTTCAATATAATTTACAAAGATCACCCTATGGCATGCTACCAGGGGAAGTACTTAAGGCAACTTTGATTAAAGTTATGAGAGATGAATGGGTAGAAACATTGAATTTAATGGGGAAAGGTGATATTTATAAAGAATCTTATGATGACATTGTCCCATTGTGCGTCAGGTGCTCAAGAGGAAGTTCATGCACTAGATCAGGGATACGTACCCCCTTCATCAGAAATAGCAATATCACCAGCAGGGGTGTTACTCGAGCTGAAGTTGGTAATCTCTTAGAAAACTTTAAAGCAAACATTCTGAGCACTCTAACTACATAATTGGATGTGTTGTAGGCTAAACAAAAAAAAATAGAAGCAGAACAAACGTTAGCCATATTTTTCCATAAGTGAAGAAGGAAACATGGTCCAAGGGATTGCCCTTTGGACACAGTCTGAGTTTGTGCTATCTGCACCAAGGATCATGACACGGAACAATGCCCATCACTTATTGGACTGAAAGTTGTCTTTAGGGAAGCAGAAGAAGAAACAAAACCATTATATCTAATGGCTCACCATCATCAATGGCATAATTGGCCCCCAAATACATTGCAAGACCCTTTTTATTTCTTCTCTGGATAGTATAACCAGCAAGCTTGTGGTAGCACATGGTAGGGCCAACTATTTACTAATCAAAACTGACAACCCCAGCAATATCCACCTGCAAGTCCCACTTGGAAAAACCAGCCCACTACAATCCCTTCTTGGTAGAATCAGCCAACTACAACTTCTACCTGGCCTAACTCAAAATATCCTACCTCATCCTAGAAAAACTCTAATAACAACATTTACCCTTCACAGTGGCCCAACATGACTGCCCCAAACCCAAATTGGAATCATAATTGGCAGCGCCCCGTGGGGATAAACAATCAACCCATGGGAATGGCCCCTCAAACTAAGCCTACGTTACAAGCCCCACTTCAATTGTCCCAAAATTCACAATCCCAATTGCACCCTCAACTACCAGCCCAACCTCACCAAAATCCAAAATAACAAACCAGCTTAGCTCATCCAGATTATGGAAAATGGAGAAGGAGAGATCAGCTCGATAGGGTGCAACGAACTACGATTAAGGTCGGGACGAATAATCTCCCCTGAAGAAAATGATTTTTTTCAAGGGCAAGAGAAACAACCAACAATAACACCTCCGACTGTGGAAATAACAGAATAAATCAAGTGCGGGGGAGACACAGTAAAATCAAAATATCCTGATAAGGGTGCAACACCCTCCCCTCCGTTCCCCGGAAGATTGATGATAGAAAAACCAATCGCATATCCCAACTTCGAACTTGTAGGGGAACTCAAGAATTTGTATATCAAGATTCCACTCCTGCAAGCTCTTTAGGACATCCCCATCTACGCAAAAACAATCAAAGAGCTATGTGGGAGAAAACCCGTCAGAAAAATTAAAAATCCATCATCAACAGTCCGCGTGGTAGGAGCCTTATCTAATCTAATTTTAGGTAGACAAGAACTAGTTAAATATGCAGATCCAGGGAATCCCATAGTAACAGTTCAGATCCAGGGATGCTCTTTTCCCAATACACTAGTTGATTTGGGAGCAACCATCAACATCCTTACTATGGAAACTTGCAATACCCTGGGTTTTAACTCCTTCGAACCCACAACAATAATGTTGCAGTTGGTAGACCGATCGGTAGTTTGACCAGTTGGCACATTACATGATATAGCCATCTCCGTCGACTCTTGGGAATATCTGGAGGAATTCCTCATCATCAATCCAAAAGGTGGACTTGAAGGGCATCCATTGATATTGGGCAGTTCATGGCTTGCAACAACAGATGCATACATAGGATGTCAAACAGGAAATATGACAATCACTAGAGGGGGTATCACGAAGAACCTCATTTTATATCCTCCTGCTAAACCTAGTCCAACTTTCATATATCCACAATTTCCACCACCATGATACCCAGAGAGGGATTTACGGGCCCCTCTTGCGTAGGAAGAAGCCCTCAAACTTAAAAATCAGTTAGAGGATGACGTAATCAGTGGGTTTATCAATAATTTGGCCACCATGAGCAACCCAACCTGCCAGATGCTCCAAGCTGTTCTAGACTGTGAAGCATAGGGGGACCTGCTGCAAGATTTAATGGAACAACAAATTCCAAATACGACCATTCATAACAGCAAACCCATCAAGATTGCACCCGGGAGGCCTCTAAACATCAATGCCAATTTAGATGAACAACAAAAGCAAAATTTAATTCATGTCCTCTCCAAATACTAGCAAGCTTTTGTATGGGAATATTCTGATATGAAAGGTATTGATCCACAACTCTATACACACCACATTTATGTTGAAAAAGAAGTCGGACCTATCTGCCAGCCACATATAATATTAAATCCTCACCTCAGGGATATCGTTAAAGAAGAATTACAAAAACTATTGGACATAAATTTTATATATCCCATCTCAGATAGTCTATGGGTTTCCCCACTAGTGATCATCCCAAAGAAAAATGGGAAATGGCGCATCTGTGTTGACTACATGGAACTTAACAAAGCTACTCAAAAAGACCACTTCCCTTTGCCTTTCATTGACCAGGTCCTGGATACTTTGGTAGGAAATAAATTCTTTTCTTTCCTAGACGATTTTAGCGGGTACAATCAGATTCAGATTGCCCCAGAAGATCAAGATAAAACCACATTCACATGCCCCTGGGGCACTTTTGCATATAGACTATTACCATTTGGACTTTGTAATTCTCTAGCCACCTTTCAAAGGCCCATCCTGAGCATATTCAATGATCTTATCAGCGAAGGACTTGAAGTCTATATGGATGATTTCACTCCTTATGGCGACAACTTCGATCAAGCACTGAATAACCTGGAGAAAATACTAGAACGATGTATCGCGACCAGGTTATGTTTAAGCCATGAAAAGTGTCACATGATGATGACAGAAGGTGTGGTACTAGGGCATTATATCTCTACAGATGGAATTAGGGTAGACCCAACAAAGATAGAGGTAATCCTTAATCTACCCACACCACACACACAAACTGAGGTATGTAGTTTTCTTGGCACTTTAGGATACTATCGTAGGTTTATGGAAAATTTTGCAAAAACCGCTGCACCTTTACATGATTTGAATAGTAATGTAGAATTTTAGTGGTATAACAAGTGTGATGTGGCATTTGTAGGACTCAAAAATTTGATCTCAATAGCACCGGTGTTGAGGGGTCCAAATTGGAAAATACCATTCCACATCTCCACCGATGCATCAGATATTGCCATAGGCGCTGTCCTTGGACAGGAGGAGGAGAAGAAACCTTATGCCATTTATTTTATTAGCAAGAATCTTAATCCAGCTGAACTTAATTATACAATAATAGAGAAAGATTTTTTAGCTGTTATACATGCCATCAATAAATTTCGTCATTATATAACAGGTTATCCGGTCATTCTGTATACTGATCATTCTGCTATCAGATATCTAGCTAATAAACCAATTACTAATGGATGGGTCACTCGATGGTTGTTATTATTGCAGGAATTCGATATCACCATCAAATATCGACCCAGGAGAGAAAACCTTGTCGCAGACTTCCTATCCTGCATACCCAAAATAGATGACTTCTTAACAGTCAAAGACCAATTTCCAGATGAGCATCTGTTTGTCGTTACTACAAAGCCACCTTCGTACACTGACATGGCAAATTACCTGGCAGAAGGAATATTACCAGCACATCTTTCATCGAAGGAAAGAAAGTTGATTTTCTAGCGTAGCGCACGATTCGCCTGGATCAACGGATATCTCTTCCATATAGGAGCTGATCTCCAGATCTGCAGATGCGTACGAGATGAAAAAATCTATGACATATTAAAAGTTGGACATGATGAGCCCTTTGGTGGGCACTTTGCAAACCACAGGACTAGACACAAAATTCTGCAGATGGGCTATTATTGGCTCTCAATATTCAAAGATGTGAAGAAATACGTCCAAACCTGCGATAGTTGTCAATGGATGGGAAAACCAGGTTAGGCTGATGAAATGCCTTTGAAAGAACAAGTAGTCGTGAAACCATTTGAGATATGGGCACTAGATTTCATTGGCCCCTTCAACCCAAAGTCAAATCAGAAGGCCTATATTCTAGTCGCAACAGACTACATGACTAAATGGGTAGAGGCAGAAGACTTTCCAAATGCAATAGAAGAAGTAGTCATCAAATTTCTTTTCAAATTATTCGTATGGTATGGACTACCAAGAGAGGTAATTACTGATGGGGGGTCAAAATTTACAACTCATAGAATCACCACCACCCTAGATAATTATCATATCAAACACAAAATTACTTCCTCGTATCATCCACAAGCAAATGGGCAAGTGGGAAGCACCAACAGAGTCCTAGAGGCAATCCTGACAAAGACTATCTCAACAAACAGATAGAATTGGGCTTCTGATCTCCCAAATGCCTTATGGGTTTACCGCACAACATGGCGTAATACCACTGGACACTCTCCTTACCATTTAGTCTATGGAAAAGAACCCATCTTCTCAATCGAGTTTGAAATCAAGACTCTAAGGATGGCCTAGGAAATTGGACTGGATCTTACAAAAGCACATAAACAGTGCCTTCAGAAACTCAAAAAATAGGATGAAGCATGCTTTTATGTTGTAGAGCACACAACCGTTATTCAACAATAGAGATCGACCTAGCATGATAAGCATATAAAGAAAAAACTATTTAAAAAAGGAGAGTGGGAGATCCTCTATGATTCCAAATTTCAGGATTTTCCAGGAAAATTATAGACACGGTGGCTAGGACCATACGAAATTAGTGAAGTCCATGATAATGGCACACTTACGTTAAGCACCATCGACGGGTCTATATCTCCATTTCAGGTCAATGGACACCGGCTACGACACTATCATCGGCCGCCGTCAAAAGAATCTTTCTACCAGGAGGTAAGTAAGGATCCTACCGTTCAAATTTTGACTGGATGGGAAGGTAATCCAACCACCCCAACTCCATAAATATTGAAATCTGTTGACACTGTATATATTGTATATAACTTTTTTTAGCTTTTTATTTTCGACAGTCATTCTAGAAAATCAAAACTAGGGAGGATAACCATGATGAACTCAATTAACACCCTTTTATGTTCCGAACTCTCGCTTCGTCTCATTACCCATATCCTGTCTTCTGCAGAGAAATGAATGTGTCATGATTTAGCAGCGACAATTGGGCAACTATAATGAAATTTATAACATTAACAAACCATCCATTACTTAATTTTGAAATAAACCAACTCATAAATGAAATTAGTTGATGAGGAATCAACCTTGAATTCAAGAAAAATACATACCAGGTTTCTACAAATTCAGATGGTTTGAATGGAACAATTGTTGTTCCTTTTGCGCACCTGTTGTTCCTTTGAATGGAACAATTGTTGTTCCTTTTGCGCACCTATTGTTCCTTTTGCATGCTTGTTGTTCCTTTTGCGCGCCTACTGTTCCTTTGAACGGAACAATTGTTGTTCCTTTTGAGCGCCTGCTGTTCCTTTGAACGAAACAATTTCTATTCCTTTTTTGCACACCTATTGTTCATTTTTATGTTCCTTCCTTGTTGATAAAACACTAAACCTTTCTTTTGGGGTACAACTTTCACCAAAATAATTTTTCATCAGCATTATTTCTAATGATCCATCATTATTTTGTGGACTATCTCCCATACCTTATCAAATTTCTTTTTGGCTCACTTCCTTCAAAATATCTTAAAGCTTGTTCATAATCTGTAACCACCATAATTCGTTTCTTTTCCCTTATATATTACACTTAAATGATACCTCGTGTTTATAACTAATAAGGAATCTGCAACATAATTTTACTTGGCATCCTTACACTTCTTTACACCACCCCTTACTCTTAAGGAGTAGATGAGCCTCCCTTCATACAATAATATAATAAATCAATAGAATTTCTTTCTTTTTCCACAAAGAATAGGGGGTCTCATCACGAGCCAACCTACCACTATCATAGGATAATAACCTAAGTGACATTCCCACTATGGCTACCACACCAGGGCAATGGCCTTTGACATTATCTTTTTGTCAAAGGACAAGAGGTCTCATCAAGAGCCGCCTTTTTCACTTAAGTTACATTCTAGTGAGTGGAATTATCATCATCTAGATACCAAATCAGGATAATGGTCTTTTTTCGAAAAAAACTTAAAAACTTTCCCCCAAAAAAATAAAAATTCTACTTCTATCAACAATTTTTTTTTTCTTTCCTTCTCTTTTCCACAAAGAATAGGGGGTCTCATCATGAGCCATCCCACCATGATCATAGGATAATAACCTAAGTGAAATTCCTACTATGGCCACCACACCAGGGAAATGGCCTTTGACATTCTCTTTTGTCAAAGGATAAGAGGTCTCATCACGAGCTGGCTTGATTCACCTAGGTTACAATCCAGTGAGTGGCATTATCACTATGGCTACCAAACCAGGATAATGGTATTTTTGGAAAAGACGATTCAAACAAGTATCAAGGATACAGGCTCATCTTCAGGTTAAAAGGAAACCCTGTCGAGGTTATTGATGCCTGCTGGAAACAGTGGCTCTGTCTGTTGTAACACACTGTTTCCCCCAGTTTGTAAAAATAACTGGACTGGCTAGAACTATGGAAAACTCATGAATGTGAATATGTGATGTGAATGGACCTTGTGGAAAAGGTCAATGAATGTGAATAAAATTATGAATTTATATTGCAGGACTGTTGAGAGGGGATGTGCTAAAAAAGAGACCACGATGGCGGTGGAAGGCACCTGGAAAGGTGGCATTAACTTCCACCGAGAATTAATACCGTATTTGGACTTCACTGGCCCGGAGAACCAAAAGTGGCTCGCTAGCCCCGAATTAAATGTCTCGTAGGCTGGTAGGTAGATGATTCATAAGGAATTAATGAGGGATGAGGAGGTGAACCGCCCATCCGTAGAGCCATCATGACTGACCAGTGCAAATCGCACCACACGCAACCTCATAAGAGGATAAGGTGTGGGGTAGAAGCGACTGGGGGCAGATGCGAGGGGAAGAAGAGAACTCTGACAATATGCAGAGTGAGTGATAGCAGAGAGGAAGGAGAGTAACCTTCACTCCTAGTCACTGGTAAACAGAGACATAGTCTCACAACATCATGGTCTCAGCTCGGGGGTGGCTAGTGGTAAATCTGTTGGGAGTCGTTGAGCCTACGGTTGGGTGGAAACGAGCACCCCTCTCAGTAGTTGCATAACCCCTGGTGTTACTTTATGACAAGTGTTTTTCCTTTGACATCTTGAAATATATGTATGCTGACATTTATGATCATAAGATGTGAAATCGTTAATGACTTCATTAAAAGAATGATTGTTTGGTGTCTTGATTAGTAATGGTAGTTGTATTTTTATATGGAAAGACTATGTGTGGCTTATGCTCTCTTAAAATTGTTATTTATATGCATGCTGATCTAATTTAGACTTCATGCCTGGTTCTCGAGAGAGAGATACCCTTAACTGCCTTAGATAGTACCCTGGGTAAACCTCCCCATAGAGATACCCTTCTTGAAAAGCCCATCAAGAACCGGGAAAGAGAATGTGAAGGCGCAAGGCCTTAGTAACCCTGCACGAGGAGGAACGATCCTCTTGAAAACCCGAGATGGCAGCATAAGGATGAAGTATCGAATGGACAGACGAGATCCCATCGGGAGATCTGGGGTCACTCACGACCGTCAAATCGAAAAAAGAAGCTGGAAGGTTAAGTACCTTAACCCTAAATAGGTGTTGATCGACGGACGAGATTCCGTCGGGAAATCTGCGATCACACACGACCGTTGGATTGGCAGGAGAAAGTAGGGTGTTAAACGCCTTACCACTTGGTTTCTCTGTGTCTTCGTGGGTAGCGAAGAAAATCGGGACCGTAGATCCCCAAGGTCCATGGGAGTATCTGGACTGTCAATTTTTCTACGTCCAGGGAGTCGTGGATGAATGCACAGGTAGGAACCAATCTGAGTCGTCCGATCTCGGCTGAAAAACCCGACAGCCGTTGGATCTGTCAGGAGATACCCGAGGGTTAAACCCCCAGTGAATAAGGGCGGAAGCCCCGAAATAGATCTGGACCGTCTGATTAAGGGGGGGCCACGTGTCATGAGATTGCCCATTTCGGGAAATCGGGAATCGCGGGATCGAGAGTCCTGGTGTCGAGAGTTCGGGACTTTCCATGGTGAAAACCCCGAAATAGATTTGGGTCGTCCGATTTAAGGAGGCCACATGTCGTGAGATATCCCATTTCGAGAAATCGGGAATCGCGGGATCGGGAGTCCTGGTGACGAGAGATCGGGACCTTCCATGGTGGAAATCCCGGGATAGATCTAAATCGTTCGAATAACGGAGGCCACGTGTCGAGAGATTAACCGCATCGGGAAACCAGGGATCGAGAATTTGGGAGTCCCGTGATCGAGAGATCGAACTCTCGTGATGATAAATCCCGATGAATGGACGAGATTCTTTCGGAGGATCTCAGGGTCTGTAACGAGCGTCAGATGAGAGGAAGAGACGTCAACTTCAAGCCGGGGCGCGAATACGCCTTAGGGTAAGTAACGAGCAGATCTGGACGGCCAGAGTTCACCCGCCCAGATCTACAGCTGAGGTTTCATTCCGGAGCCCCCTTGCTATTCTGCCTTTAGCGGTGGGGGGGGGGG
>JASDQU010244755.1:119508-130411 GCA_032191745.1 Picea mariana | reverse complement strand
CGCCACAACCACAACACTGTGTGACCTCTTTCGTTTGTGTTTATTTGAGTTTTTCCTTCCTACTCTCCTCCTCGAGGGAAAGAGGGCCCAGTCCAACCAAAAGTTATTGAAAAGCAATCAATCCAATCGACTTCACTTGGACGATAATCCACCCAAGGGGACTCACACGCCCCTCTACTCCCTAGTCTATCTTACGCCTCTACCATTTCCATGTCCATTGATACAAAAGTACATATAAATCTTTGCCATAACGTCCTTATTTAGCTTCCTTTATTTTTACATATTTAATTGTTAATTTCGTAGGTTCATTATTCGAATTTGGCTTTACCCGCTCCGCGAGGGTTTTGAATGAATGTGATTATTGCATTCACTTTCCCACATTCTCCTACATGCCTTGGTATTACATTTGTCATATTAACTAATATTAGTCAATCTAAACACCTAGGTTTCTATGCCTTGCATAAAGGTAATGGCTTCAGTTTTTTTTTAATAAGATTCAAATTTTGACCTCATGTGATCAAGATACTAGAGAGATCAATACTAGAGAGATCACCATGAGGGTTTTTTTCGAGCTCCTTGAGATGCCCACCTAGTTGGGACATTTATTATCAATTGTAGAAGAGGAGGTAGATCATGTCCTCTTACTTGAGACCGATTTGTTCCATGACCCCCCTTAACAATGTAGATTTGCCCTAGTTTTGCCCATATCTTCTCTACATGGGGGTTTTAATTCCACTCCAACCATTGAATGATTCCAATTTAGTGGAACCAGTGTAGGATAGTCTCCTAATCTTTATCAAGACTACACAAGGGAGGACAAACTCCTTGAGTGTGTTTACTGCATAATCCATCCTTTATCTAAAAAGATGTCTTCAACTTTTGAGTAGTATCGCAGCCTTCAATCAATGCCTCATCCCTTCCACTTTATGCTTACAAAATTTGCAAGGACTCAACAATATAACAAGCCTTTAGTCTACATGTTGGTGGGGTAGCACGAAATAGGGATAGCAAGCCTTATCAAATGGGATTGAAAAAGGAAAGATCCCATCTTATAAGGACCCACTCCTCATATCGGTTGCAACCGCTTCGAGTGGTTCCACACCCCCCTTCCTTTTGAAAATGCTCCACCAACTACATCTCTTATTTGCTTTTCCATGGAAAGTGGGCCCAGTGCCCTTTATAACACTGGACCTTGAGTGGGTTGAGAAGGGGATCGAGTATTTTGTTGACCACTACATGATTTGTAGGTTTTATGGGTTGTGGCCCTCATTGATTAAACTTTTAAATTGGATTGAATAGTAGTTGGGATCTTTTCTTGAGGAGCTAGTGGTGATTCATCCCATTGTGAAAGGTTTTTTTTATACTAGATTCAAGTCCATTAAGCATTATTTCAATGTAGTGTTTCATGGTCCATGGTTTTGGGGTGGCGCATGCCTCTGCATGAAGCCATGGCACACAAGCCTTGATTTGTGTATTGAAGTTCTCTCGATGGTTTTGTTTGGGTCAAACTACCAAATTTATCCTTAAAATACTGGGATATCAAAGCTCTGACAACCATTGGTGATACTTTGGGTGATTTTGTCTACACTATAAAGGAACAACTATCTAGAGAGATGGTTATGTTTTATCACTTTTGCATTTGTGTTGATTTGAGAGAAGGGTTTCTTGATCATATAGTTTTGGAATGTGGAGAGTGTAGGTGGATGTGGGCCATTAGCCACAAACACATAGCTTTTTCATGTCAACTTTGCTTTGAGTATGGGCATAGGGTGGCTTTATGCCCTGTCATGAGAGACCTTAAGGGGGGGAAAGTAAGACATCATGCCTTATTGGTGGACGAATTCAGAGAAGGATAACAATTGGGTGGAACCTTCTAAGCTTCAAACTAACAAGCCTAATTTTGGTGTTGTAGGTGCTCCAAACAATCACGGTACCCTTCCCAAGGAAGGTCAAAAATCTTCTAAGTCAACTCAAGCTAGAAATTCTCATGGTTCATCCTTGGCTTAAGTTTCCACTTTATTAGTAGTGGTCCATGTGCAAAAGCTTTCCTTTGGGGCTAGAAAGAGAAGGCATGAGTTTGATTCCTCAAATAAAGATGACACTACTAGTGGCATAGCCCCAAACGAGAATAATCGGTAATTAATGGTTATTGAAATTTTTACAGGCCTGATCAAGAGGGATGTTGGACATAAATAATAAAGAGATGAGTGAGGAAGAAAGGCAAGTAGGGGGGAGGGGGGGTGATGATCTTCCATACTTTGTTTTCCTTGTTACCCTGGAAGGGTTGTTTAAGTGAGATTAGTTTTTAGATCTTATGCTCCTACTGAACTATGTTTGTGTACCATGTATATATCATTTTTTATGAAGTTTAAAGGAAGTAATTTATTCAAAAAAAGAGTTCCACACATACTTTCCTAGACATATATGCTTATGGGTTATCATTATAAGTAGCATGTCTTGCTCCTAAAATCTTGTATTTAATTGACAAGTGAAGACTTCTCTCTCGAGCATTGTGAAATTTCAATGATTAGCAATTTAAAGTCACTTGCCCATTTATTGTTCTCCTCGTGCCATTTAATCTCCCACTACAAGTCATTTCACAAAGGTTTCCATGAGTTCTATCAATCCTCACTTGCATTCTTGATGCATTAAAAGTAGTCCTATACAACTACCTTTAAAATAGAAAGTAATTATCACCCCTGGTCTCTTCTCCTTTCTATCTCATTGACATGAGATTATAAAATTAACAACTTGATTCCAAATCTAAAGCAATCCCATAAATCTCTTGTCCTGTTTGCAATCACCTCCCTTATATGGTGTTGTTATAATGAGTGACTGAGCAAAGCAAATAATTAAGCAACAACAAATAAGTGATTGCATACTTCCCAACCTAATACAGTGGGTGGTGATCACTAACCTAATGGAGAATGTAGAAGAAGAGGGGTATACAACTGTTTGACATGAGACGGGATTTATTGCAAACAAGGAAATGAAACTTGATCAAAACAAAAAAGCCTTTGCCAATGGCATCTTGAGGCTAAAAATAAAATGAGTAACTACACCATTGTGTACACTTAACCCAATTCATATAATCTAGTAGCAAACAAGATAGGTTGAAAATAAAATTGTTTATCTACACAAGCAATTTCATAAGAATGATGAAGTTTTCACCATGAAAATAACAATTCTCATTCAAGTATGGAACATGATGGATGTTGTAACCTTTAACCCTTGTAATGATGTAGCAACCAACAAGTATGGAACATCATGTAATGTTGTAATCTTTAACCCTTGTAATGATGTAGCAACCAACAAGTAGCTAGTGTGTGGAAGATCACTTCTTACAATGAGTGATTAAGAGTACTTGTGAGGAAAAGTGTACAAGAGTGTAAGCGTATAACAATGAAAAATGCAAAGTCATTGTAACATCCCCGTTTTCAAACCCCAAACTAGCAATGTATAATGTAAATGTAATGTATGGCCAAGAGCCAAAGTGATGTAATATGTAACTGATGTAAATTTAATATAATGAATAAAATGTATCGTTAGTTGCAGACGGACACGGACAGAGATTTGG
Organism: Picea mariana; assembly: GCA_032191745.1. Lineage (NCBI taxonomy): Eukaryota > Viridiplantae > Streptophyta > Pinopsida > Pinales > Pinaceae > Picea > Picea mariana. Next base: position 126,834 of record JASDQU010244755.1, on the reverse strand, counting down.
GGGCTAAGTATTCACAAGAGAGGGAAGGGGTCCAATGGGGGGTAGAGTTTAACCATGTCTATTAAACCAAAACCCATTTCTTATTTCCTTCTGAATTATCCTTACCATGAACCTTCCATTAGTTGTTGAGTGTTCTAGAGCCCAATCATTGAATTCATGTAAGAGGGTGGGTGTGAGAGTCACATCCCATATTTATTGAGAGCATGGGGGTTGAATACAATTAGCTTGGGGAAGAGTGCAAGTCAAACAAGCAAGAGAAAGAGAGGAAATTCGTATGGGTAGGAGACCTGAATGGCACATTCATGTTTTTGCATAGAGAGTTGTTTTTACATGGAGTTTTCTGGCCAACAATGGAGTTCTGAGTGTTGAAGGTTGAAGGTAGTTGTTGTGGGCAAGTTGGCAGTTGTTTGGAGATGAAATTTTGTGGAGAAAGAGGTTGTGTGCCTGGGGGTAACGTATTGTTCGAAACTCACCAAGGAAGAACATGTTTTGGTTGTTGGGGGAGTTCATGTTGCAATTGTGGAATTCCTGAGGTCCCAACAAGTAGAATTTTTGTCCAACTTATGTTGGAAGCCCTGGAGGAAAGTGGAAAAGCCTGAGGGACTGTGAGTAATGAAGGGGGATTCCATCCCTCGAGTTGTGCAAGTTGAGGGGAAGAGATATGGTGGACTAGAATAAGTTGTGAGTTTTGACTGTTGAGAGGGGGACATTAGACAACCTTAGGGACCATCGTCTCTTGTGGATTCATAGACCCAACTCAGGGGTGTCTTGTTGTTGAGAACTGAAACAACAAGGCTACGTTTGGGAGGAACGTTCGTCCTCTACAACAGGTTGCACATTCATTAAGATAAGTGTTCTTATGTGTTGTGTTTACTCATGTTAATTGTTGATATGTTTGTTGTGCATTTTTCTTTGAGTTATCACTAGTCAATGCTATTTGTTGTGAGTAGAATTGATGCATATGAATCTATGTTTTGTGATGGAGTGATGTTATATGCACTTATTTGTTACTATGCACATTTAAAGTAATGGTATTTACGTTTTTACTCAGTATGGATAGTTGCATGAGTCAAAATGTCATATTGTGTGTTATTTCTGCATTTAGATTGGGTGTCATAAATTTTTACTGAGTCGTTTATTACTAACATGACCCAGTTGGGGCCTGAGTACGTTACAGTCACAACAAAAGTAAACAATGATAGTGAGGAATTGCTCCATAATAGCAAACATACGTGGAATAGCAATTACATATTTTTGTCATAGAGAAAAAAAAATGGGATACACTCCCATGCCTTTGCAAAAACCTTGAAAGACAAAAACATAAGACTTGAAGGAATACAATGGTTCTCACCCTACTCAAAAGGGTGGGGTTTACAACTTATATACCCTTTTTCTTTTAAGTGTGTTTGATAATGTGCATAATCATGGAGTTTATCACTACAATATTGTTCGTTTAAATTCATCAAAACAATGTCCAATGCTACCCGCCTATAAAGGACATGCTTCATCCTTAAATTGTAGTGGTGGGATACCTTGTTTCGATACATAGCTTGTAAATAAATGAAAATTTGAGTTTTAGGTTGAGTCATTTTTACACACAAAATGCTTTTAGCATAATTTTTTCACATAAACATGGATTAACATGAAATTTTAGGTGAAGGACTATAGTATAATTCTATACCTAAGAGTCTTGATTGCACTTTTTCAAATTCATCCCATAATTGTGAGATAAAGTGAGGTTTCAAATTTTATAAAGCTAGATCCTAAATTGGCCATAAGCTTATTTTGAGAAAAAAAAAATTGAATAGCTAGAACCCAAAATGGAGCATAACATAATCTTGGACTATATTTTGTTGTCAATTAGACCTAGCTCGAGGGCCATAGAGGAGAAGTCGGTACCCTTCCCACCTAGGTTCAAATCCCACTTGTGGCATGTTTACTCTTCATGAGTTGTGTTAGTATGAGATCCAAAATTCTTCCAAGCATTGGGAAAATTTTGAGGCTAGAAGACCTGATTTGGAAGGATTTAGGACAAAGTGGGCTAAATTATGGGCCTGATGACAAAGGAAAAGGCCAAGGGGGCTTGAATTAAGGAAGAAAGGGTTAAAAGAGGGTCGTAGGTGCTTAAAAATGAGCTTAAGCACCCATCGCTAAATAATAAGGGCCTATCGTGACCCCAAAAGTGTTGGGTATGTGTTATATTATGTGCACGACTAGCTATAGTGTCTGCTACATTGAGTTGGGCGGGTAGGGGCGTGATAGCCCCCTCAAGAAATTGTTTTTGCCTTGGAAAATGTGTCACATTTTTTCCTCGATTTTCGTGTCCATTGTTGGGTGGTTTTTCGGCACATGGTTTTTTCCGATGGTTTTCTACTTCCAATTAAGGAATTAGGGTTGTTGACTAATCCAAGTCATTGGGTCAGGGTTTTGGATGCCAATGGCTCCTATATGTATATTGTACTGTAAACAATGTATCACTATGAATGAATATAGAATATGTTGGTTTTCCCTATTTGGGTTTCCAGGGGAAAATTCTTTGTGTAATGTGTGTATTTGCCATTGTATATTTTCTATTATTTTATTGAAAATATGTTTGTAGTAAAATATTGTACAAGGTTAAAATATACAAAAATCCTTTTCAAATCATCAATGGGGGGCTTATATTTAGAACCAAGGGTCAAGCGCCAAAGGCTAAGACCAAGGACTAGGGGGGGGCAAGTGCCAAAGACATCGCAAAAAAGGAAAATCAACGCCCCTTGTCGCACATCGCATTGAAAACATGCAAGGGCCTTAACAATCCTTCCACGATGCGACAATGGTTTACCTTGGGACACACATCCTTCTTTCATTAACGTTGCATCACCTAGTGCAATGGGGAAACCATGGTTGGGGGGCATGAAAATCCATTTATAGCTTTGTGGAAAACCATCAATTGCCCCAAGACACTAAGCGCACCTGAAAGCTGACACTGTGCCCTTGTGGCTCTGACATGTCACACCACTGTGGACCCGAAGATTAATAAAGGACGGGTAGGCTTGCCAATAGGGCATCCATTGGGACCAATTGACAATTGCCACGTGGATAAAGGGGGACTCACCTAGAACTAAAAATGGCACCAATATACAACACCAAGCCCGATGACATGTGGCCTATCGCCTGTGCTACATAGATGCCACCTTGGACCAACATGAGGCTACCATGTGTTTGTGGGGCCCTACTGATGTCACTCAAATTTCGTGCCATTTCAAAAATTCAAAGGCTTTCACTAATGATATGGAAACGTGTGGTACTTGGAAATTAAAATAAGGCAAAAGACCCTTATTGGGAACATTTAACACTACATCCAAATTGCCAATTCAACATTCGAGCTCTTGAAGCACTAGGACAACACCCTCCTATACAACTTACAATGGTTGAAAAGGTAACTTGAGAACTCACAAAGGCCTTACATTCATTTTTTATAAGTAATTTCGCTCCTAAGCTGATAAAATGGCCACTGTCCCAAGCCCTATTAAACCTCGATCGTCCAAGAAACTCATCCTAGCTTATGAGCCCCCGATTGATATAAATAATGACATTTTCGACTCGGTCCTATTATTTTCAATTTTGTGCCTAATCATTCACGATGCTCAAACTAATGCAAACAATGGCCAAGCTTATCTACACCTGTGGGAATCGAACCTAGCCCGATCCAGCATCTTGCAAACCTTCAATTTCCCTGAGCTTGTCCATTAGTGCACTGATAATTATAAAAAATGATGAAGGCAAGGTGATGTCTACAAATGGGTACAAGATTATTTGCACCATATCACAAGATTCCCTTGTCAAAATGCTTCATTTTTATGAAAGCTTATGAAGACTTGGAGGACCATACCTTAGAGGCCCAATATCAAACATTGTCCCAACCTGACAAAGAGAAGTTTTTAGGTAATCTATTGGCTCCCAATACCCCATTACCAACTACTCCTTCTCCTTTCAAATCTATCATGTTTCTTGAAATCACCAGACAAGTCGTGGCCATAGTTTTCCAAGTATTAGGATATGAGCATGATAGGGTAGTTGACGAAGCTATCCTTGGTCTATTTTCTCTTCTTTGTCCCCTAATCCACGAGTTTCCCAAAATTTGACTACTGCCAACTCCTAGAAGAATTCAAGCAAGCCCAATTGGAAAATTTTCACAGTACCATGTCTTTTAGATACCAATCTTACTTGGTGTACCTCATCCTATCTCAAAACCACCCATACTTTGAGGCTTGGGGAATCGAGATCATAGATGAAGCTGTAAAGTTGAAACCAATAATGGAATGGACCCATGAGATGAGGAAACAAGATCAGAATAAAGGTTTTAGCCTCTATGTCAACAAATACATGAATGCCATTTATACTTTGATACATGGCACTCCACTTCCAAGAGTAACCGAAGAGATGAGGTAGATTTTGCAACTGAGCAAGGATGTTAGGACAAGAGATTGGTACCTAGTTGAGGATCGTACCATCGTCAGGGTATATGGCTTTGAGTAGGAACCCTACAAGCTCCCCATCTTCTTAAGATTGAGGATTTTTTCCTTGGAATATATCAAACAAAGATTGTTGGTAGATCACTTCCTTTTTGCTCAACATAGAAAGGCCATTACCGTAGGATGTTGGTCCCTTTTTAGTTCAACAAAGGACAACTTTTGTTGCAGTAGAATAGAAGCTCAAACAATTTGATTTTGACAAAGGAGAGGGATGGGTTTATGACCCACATGATGTCCTCTCAGCCAAGAAGCCAAGGATTGAAGCACCCCTCTCTCCAACATATTACAAGGCAACTTAGAGAAAACTCAAGTTGGGGGATATTCAAACAATTGATATAATTGACTTGCACCAACAAGCAAATGACATGTTGCATAGAGGGGTGCTTCAATCCTTTTCCAGTGAAAAGAAGATGAAGGAAATGGTGTTGAAAATTAATAGACAACTAAAGCAAGAAAAAGTGGCCACCAAAGCTAATCAAACAAGGATAGTTGAACTAGAAAAGAAGGCCATATCTCTAGGTATAGATCTAAAGGACCCCACTATTGTGGGAGATTTAATGAAGCAAAAGGACACTAAAATCAAGGTCCTATGGAAGAGATTGAATCTTCCCGAGGCACAACATGTGCAGACCCCATAATTGTAGGCCAACCATGAGGAGAAAGAGAAGGTACATCAACAATTGGTGGAAAGTAAGAAGGTCATGAAGAGGTTACAAGAAGAAAATGAGAGGTGACAAGAAGAAAATGAGACCCTAAAAAACCAGCAAGTTTGGTTGATTCAAGCAGCAAAATCAAGGACAGAGCAAGCTCCCTTGGTAGACCCAGTAGAAGGCTTGACTAAGGTAATGGATGGCCTTAGTGTGAAGGAAATGGAGCTAGGTAATACGATTAGTCATCTCAAAAACAAAGATGCAAGGGTGGTAGAGCTTGAAGACTAGGCAAAAGGCAGAGAAGTTTTTCTCCAAATAAATGCTACTAAGGAGAGGCCTAGAAAGAGTTAACGAAGTTAAGGGTGAAAGTGTCAGGAAAATCAGCTCTAAAAGAAGCCAAACATGTTATTTGGGACAACACATCCACCCTGATATCCAAGAACTAGTCCCATTTTTCCCTAATAGGTGATGATCTCAAAGTACTCACCTTAGCCAAGAAAGATATAACTAGAACAACAAATGTGCTAGAAAACAAGCCAGAATTGGCTAATGAAATTATAGAGTTCTTGAATAGGAGGACTAAGGAGCAATTAGAGGACCTCAATGTCACTGAGAGAACCAACATTGTGATATATGCTAAGAAGGTCCTTGTAAAAGAAGACTCATGGAAAATGTTGAGAACATATTGCATAAGATGACATGGGAAGTAGCCTCCTTTAAAAGGATTTTTACTAATCTGATCAAGCTTGGGTTGCCACTTGCTTGGGATGGAAATGGAGATACACTCCCACAAAATAAATATCACGAGCTACTGGAAAAAAGAAGAAACGATGATAATTGATTTCAAAAATTGGAAGGAGTTTTGATAGGACAAGACGTCCTATAAATGCTTGTTCAAGAATTTGAAATATTACATAATTTGAAGGAGATTTTCGAGAATTTTCCCCAACCATCCTATGAGAGATACACAAATCTTGATGAGTTGGTAAGAAATATGAATAAAACTAAGTATCCCATGGGAAAAGTTTGGAATCAAATGTGTCAATTTGCCAAGGTTCCTTTGGCAAGGTAGGGAGAATCAAGTGGCACACGCCCAAATGCCTAAGGGTAAACTTTGAAAAGGTAAATTTGTATGTGGAATATATTTTACTTTGGTGGGACCCCTTCCAAAACAAGAGGTGGTTTTGAGGAATAAAGAAACAATAAACAGTTTCAAGAGGTTGTTTTAGAGGGACACAAGGGCATAAAGAGAAATAAGGGTCGACACTTTGGGGAATTAAAGAGTTTCTTATACTCAAGGTTGTGAGATCACATATCCCTGGCACAAGCCGGTGATGAAGGCAACAAGCCTCAAGAGATTCATACACCATGATGTATTCAGTACATAGACTCAACATTCATATTCTTTTATTGTAATTGTTTTTCCAGTGAATCCATATCTTCCCTTCTTGCTATTGTATCAGATCCATGTTAATAAAAATTGACACCACATTCAGTGTTATTGTGTGATGGTTTTCATGATATCTGAATTGATTTCATCTTGCATGACTGGTTCTTATCATCTTTGTTTGACATATGTAGAAGGTTTTTGTTATGTTTAAATGTATGAAGCATTTAAAGTTTTCTGAAGCATAACCCACCATAGATCTAGATTCATTTTGTACACATTGTTGAATTCTTAATTTCTCAACATGTTTTTCTTCGCTTAAAAAGACTGTCAGATTTATTCTCAAAAATACCTTGCTAGTTTAAATTTCTTCCTTAAAGTTCATCCATCCATCCCTTCGAAAATTTTGAATGTTTGAATGCACATGGTAACATGCCTCTTGGGGTTGAGAGTTATTAGTCATCTAATATGAATTTGTTTGAGAGTCGAGAGAGATCCAAGAGATTCATACAAAATTATTTCCCATACAAATATAGATTTAAAGCTCTATCTAAGTTTCAGCCCTTAAGGTGCCTTGACATAGTTCCATTAATAGCCTGAAACATCTCAAGGAACAACAAGTCGATTGTTGATTGGGGCTCTTCATGAACTAATTGTTAATTGGGGCTAGCAAGGTACCAACAATCTCATTCTCATCTATGGGTTGGAGGGTGGGCACGTGACAACATGGATTATTTTTTTTGGAGAATTCTCTAGAAAAATTGAGAATTAA
>JASDQU010244755.1:11003-23228 GCA_032191745.1 Picea mariana | reverse complement strand
TTTGTATGTTTGTATCATAAAAAATACCCAATCTCCCACTTCAAATTCCCTTTCATTACGATGTTTATCTGCTTGTTGTTTCATCCTATTTTGTGCTATAACTAAGTTGTCCTTCAATAGTTTCAGAACCTCTTATTGGTGCCCTATGTGGTCCTCCACTGCTTGAACCTTTACATTCCCTTTCAAGTGAGATGTGATGGATGGAGGATGATATCCATAAAGTGCCATAAATGGGGACATTTTTGATGAAGTATTAAGGATGTGTTGTACCACCATTTTTCCAAGGGAAACCACTTGAACCATTGTGCATGTTTATCAGATGAAAAGTGATGAAGATACTCTTTTAGACATTTATTCATGATATCAATTTTCCCATCATATTGAGGATGGTAAGATGAGATGTGAGCCAATCGAGTACCCAAACAAGAAAATAATTCAATCCAAAAATTTCCAGTAAAAATTGGATCTTTGTCACTTACAATAATCTCAGGGATTCCATGTAGGTTTTGAACTGTTTCCATGAATTCCATGGCTACTGTATTTTTTTTAAAAGGATGAGAAAGAGAGAAAAAATGAACATACTTTGTCAGTCAATCCACTTCCACCACGATGACATTATTTCCTTAAGATTTTGGTAAACCTATAATAAAATCCATTGAAACCTCTTCCCAACATTGATTTGGTATAACTAATGGTTGTAGGAGACCTGGGGTCTTGATTGTCTCTCCCTTATTATTTTGGAAGACCACACATCCAACAACAAAATTTTGAACATCAGTTTTAAGACCTTCCCAGAAAAAATCCTTCTTGATCCTATGGTAAGTTTTCAAGAACCATGAATGTCCTCATATAGGAGAATTGTGCAATTCCAAAAGGACATTTTTTTTGAGATAGGAATTCTTGCATACATATATGAGATCTTGATACCATAACAAATCATTCTTCCACACAAATTTATCTAATGCACTTGGGTCCTTTTGTAGTTGTTGAATGATATTGCATACCTTCTAATCTTACTTCCATTATATCCTTACTTCATCCACCAATGAGACCGTGGAATGGAAATAACACATAGTAAATTATCCTATGTTTCTTCTTCTTTCCTTGAAAGTGCATCTACTACTGTATTATGTTTTCATTTTTTGTATATAACTTCAAATTCATAACCTAACATTTTTTTAACCCATTTTTGTTTCTCTTATGAAGATAATCATTGTTCCAAGACTTACTTCAAACTATCATGATCTGTTTTTACTTTGAAGTGTCTTCATATTAGATAAGGGAACCATTTCTTTACTGCATGTAATATGACCAACATTTATTTTTCATAAATGGGTTTGATTAAGTTATTTCCTTAAGTTGGATGCTTTTAGAGGCAAGGGGCCTTCCTTATTTCATTAAAAATGCACCAATTCCATGGTCCGAGGCATCACACTCCACAATAAAGGTTTTGTGAAGTCAGGTGTGACTAGGACAAGAGTCATACACATAGCCTCCTCAATTTTTTCAAAAGCTTTAGTTGCTTCTTGAGTCCAAGAAAATGTCTCCTTATTTCATAATGTTGTTTTAGGTGTTGCTATTTGATCATAATTCTTGACAAACTTGTGGTAATAGCTTATCAATCCTAAGAATCCTCTCAGGTTATTCAAGGTTTTAGGAATTGGCCAATCCATCATAGCTTTAATTTTGTTAGGGTCCACTTTGACACCTTCATGAGATACAATATGACCCAAATATCCCACTTCTTGAACCCTAAAGACACACTTGGTAGGGTTTTCATACAGTTGTTTCTCTTCCAATAGTTTTAAGGCCTTGTCAACATATTGTATATGCTCTTCCAAATATTTTCTATAGATTAGTGTATCATCAAAAAATACCCACACACATTTTCTAAGGAAGGGTTTGAAAATATAATTCATTAAGTTTTAAAATGTTGAAGGTGCATTAGTAAGGCCAACTGAGATAACCAAAAAATCATAATGACCTTCTTGTGTTTTAAAGGATGTTTTGGGAATGTATTCTTGCCTCGTTTTGATTTGATGATATCCTGAATGGAGATCCGACTTAGTAAAAAAAATTTCTCCCTGCAATTCATCTAATAATTCATCAATGATAGGAATAGGAATCTTATCTTTGATGGTCATGTTGTTGAGTTGTCTATAATATGGACACATATGCCATGAACCATTGTTTTTTGTAATCAACACCACTAGTGAAGAGAAATCACTTTGGCTAGGTTGAATTATGTTGACTCCTAAAATTTATTGAATCATACACTCAATATCACTCCTTTGTGCATATGGGTACTTGTAAGGCCTAATGTTAGGGGGTACACTTCTTGGTTGCAAATGAATAGTACAATCATGATCTCGAGTAGGTGGAATAACCTTAGGCATCTCTCCAAATACCTTGAAATGATTGTTCATAACTTTTAGGAGATCCACTAGAGCAGAGGATATAGATGTTTGAACATATAGTGAGCACAATTATGCTATTACATCATGGTGTCCCTTTTCAAGTAATTTTATCATGATTTTAGARCTTATCACTTTAGAGGGTTTCCATTGGATACATATGATCTCAATTTCCTTGTCTTATGAGGAAAATATCATGAAAATATCTTGAAAATAAGGGTCACTATTCCCAATGATTGTAACCATTGGACCCCTAATACAACATCAACACCACCCATTCAGATTGAAACCATGGGACTATCTAATAAATACTCCCCCATATTAAACTTAATACTATGACACTTCCCTAAATAATTTATGGAACCTCCATTTGCAGTCATTACTTAAAAGTCTGGTGCTAGAAAGATGAAATTATGGGGAATACCAGAATCAATCAACATTGTTAGCTTTTTCTTTTTGATATATCCTTCTATCTTGAGGGTTTGTGGAGTACTGATTCTGACCAATGCGTGACAAGATATGGTTGGAGTGGTCTCTTCTAGCTCTATATCTTTTGATGGTTCCAATTCTTGATCTTCTTCCTCTTAATCTTGATATTCTTCCTCTTAATAGTCTATGTATAATAAGTTATTCTCACCACATTTATGCCCCTTATTGTACTTTTTGTCACAATTGAAACATAGTCCCTTTGATCTTCTTTCATCCATTTCCTGAGGTGTCAACCTTGTCAGTTGAGTGAGGTTAGGAGAGGAAACATGGTGCTCTCTATAGTTGTTAGTGGCCACCCTTCTAGTAGCCCATATTTTTTCCTTCCACATTCCTTACCATATTGAAAGCATGCTCTAGGGATTTAAGTTCAGAGAGATGCACCTCATGTTGATTGTTCTCCTTCAAAGTGCCCATAAACAGATCTACCAAATTATCCTTTGGAATGTTATTTACCCTCAGACTGAGCTTTTGGAATTGTTGAATGTGCTCTGTAATTGGAACTTATTTTCCAAATATTTATCAATTGATGAAAGAATGCATTGCTATTAATATCCCCATAATGTTCTATCCATTCATCCGTAAAAATGGACCAAGAGACAAGAGAGTCCTTTTTTCATTCACAAGGAATTAATACCAAATAAATTGACCATGTTTTAAATACAAAGTTGCATGAGTTACCTTTTGTAAAGTTGGCACTCGGTGTAGGTCAAATAATTTCTCCATCTGGAATATCCATGTTATAGGATCATTACCATCAAATTTCCTCTTATCAATTTTGGGAATTAAGTTTCTTGTTGCTGCATTGAACCCATGATAATGTGGATCTTGAAGTGATGAATAATCATGATTTTGGGACTCAATATTTATTTCCTCTACATTTTCATGATTTCCTTGTGCCTTGATATCTCCTTTGGGGAATCTCGCATCCATGGTATGTAAGATGGATTTTTTTAATTGTTGCATCATTTTATCCATGTTTCAATTCATGGAATGTATCCTTTGATTAATATAATGTATCCTTTGATCCATTAATTTTTCCATTTTATCTTCCTTTTGATCCATAAAATTTTCCATCTTCTTTTCCATCTGTTCCCTATTTTCACCCATCTTCTTTTCCATCTGTTCCATTTGGTGAAAAATCTCTTCTCTTTCTTTTTGAGTCATGGTTGAGCTATCTGGAGGTTTAGTTGGTGAAGTAGTTTTTTGGAGAACCCTTCAAATCCATGTGAAAAAATAATAATAATTATATTTTCCCTCTTTATCACAAATTTTGGATCACCAAAAAAATATCTTGCAATCAAAAGTTATGCCGATTAGAAGTTACGTACCTTTCAAACCCTAATTTGGAGACTATCTGGATGGCCTATATTTTCCCTCATGTTTCTATGAAATTTGAGCTCTTTTGAGCCTTGAATTTTGGCTTGTAGTGCTATGATATATATTTTTAAACTCTTGAAAATTTCATAGTCTGAAACTTCATTGAAAAAAAGTTATAGCGAAAATTCTCGAATGGCTTGTTTGAGACTAATTTCAATACTAGTAAAAAACTCTAAATTCCATAAGATATATATTATAAATTATAATGATTAAAAATATGAAAATGGTTTCAAACATAATTCACCATGTCTCCTCAGAATTGTAAAAATTTCATAGTTTTAAACTTCACTAAACAAAAGTTATAACGAAAATTCCAAGATGACTCTTTTAAAACTGATTTCAAGATTAGTCACAAACCCTATCTTCCATAGACTATATCTCTAGAATTATAATGAGAAATAACCTGAAAATTTTACCACTTATACCATGATATTTCTATTCGATGTCCTAAAAATTGTGTTGGATAAAACTTCCCTGAAAAAAAATTTATAGCAAAAATTCCAAGATGACTCGTTTAAGATTGATTTTAGGTTTAGTTAGAAACCCTGTCTTTCATAGGATATATATCAGAAATTATAACAAAATAGAACTTGAAATCTTTATCAATTGTACCCTCATATTTCTCCTCAGTAATCTCCAAATGTTTCTATCTAAAACTTCCCAGGAAAAAAGTTATAACGAAAATTACAAGATGTCTTGATTGAAGGAGAAAAATCTTAGGATCATAGTCTCCGATACCAAATGTTAGGCAACAAATACCAAAATAACATGAAAATATAAATATACGAAGCTCCATGCCTTGATAAATATATATAATAATGAAAGATAAGCCTCTTCGATGGGGAAACCTCCTTTTAAAATATAACAAATGTACAAGAATGAGATGAGATGATTTTAAAATTAGGTCTCCTTAGTATATATATAGGAGACAAAGGGTACAATTACAATTAAAGGGTCTAGTCAACAACTCTAATATAAAAATAAAAATATAAATAATTATCTAGGGCTTTGCATGGGGATTTGTCTAGATCTTAACATAGAGTACGTGGCTATATCATCACACATTACTAGTGTGGTAGACAGGAGCATAAGAATGCCAAATGTGAAGAAAATCGGGTGACGGTAGGAGCGAGGAAAATGAACTTGTAGTTAAGGAAGAAGAGTATTCAGTGGTTGGTGATAATATTTAAAATATTCATCATGATCAAGGAGATAATATTATGTTTAGAAGAGTGTCACTCAACCCAAAGAACAATATTGTTAAAAATCCTGAAAAGAGGAAAAGTATTTTCAAGACAAAACACAAGATCTAAGGTAAGTGTTTGAACCTTATCATTGATGGTGGAAGCAATGAAAATTTAGTCTCAACACAAGTGATAGATAAACTGAAGTCAAATTGTATTCCACATCCTAGTCCTTATAGGGTGGCATGGTTATAGAGAGTTCATCTAGTTTTTATTTCAAAATAATGTCTATTGAATTTTCAGTTAGGAGATTATGAGGACCAAGTGTTATGTGATGTTGTTGCTATTGTATTAGAAGCAAACTAGATCTTACTAAATTTTGAAACACTAGATATTGTCATCAATGAGCACATGAAAGACATTGCACAATAACATAAATGGTACATTTATTACAATGAGATTCACCACTCATATAAAGAGTTTGAAGTCTTAATTGTCCAAAACAATAAAAAATAATAATAATATGAACCCTAAATATTATAGCCTAAGTAACAAAGACAACTTTATTATAAATACAAACCTTATATTATAACACCCCCTCTTAAGGCTTATAGTATTGAAAACAAAATTTACTAAAATCAAAGACATACTGACTGAAAAACAAAATATCAAAAGCAATCAGAACCAAACATTATTCAAAAGCTTATACTTTGGAAAGTAGTTCTTGGACTAGGTAAAGCTCCATTAAGGTACCTCGTAACCCTCATATATTTGTATCTCCCAATTTGAATTCCCAAGTTCCTAGATTCCACCTCCCCAAACTCCCAAATTATTGGACAACCATCCATATTAAGCAACATCCATAGTAATCCATTTGGCTATCTCATGATTCTCGTAAGGGTATAATTCCCAAAATCCACAAATTCATGAACTATTAGGGTATCGATCCATGCTAAGATATATCTACATCAGATCCCTTCTTGTATTCAAAGTGAAATCTTTTTAAAATGCATAAAATACCATTTGCTGAGTAGGGTGATCACCATTGTCTACATCCAATGGATATTCAACAATAACTAAATTAGCTACTTCTGGTTTGTCCTCAAATTTCCTTGAGAATCTCATTGGATTGAAATCTAAAATTCCAGGCTATGTGACTCATTTTCTTGCCATAATAACATTCCATCTCTCCCTTGTGTTTTATTGACCTAATACAATTGTATCACGAGTATAATACAATATCAGGTTGAGGATCATCTTCTCTATCACTTGCATTGGTTCTCTTTTATTCAAGTAAGAGAGCAACAATTATGTCTTCCAAAGTTTGTGAAGACATTTGATCAAGAGTAAAAATAACATTGTTGTATTTAGAAGGTAGTATGTTTAACAAGATGGATTTGGAATCCTTTTCCTCCATTGCAACTTCGACTTTTGCTAGTTATCTGATGAGAGATACTAAATTGTTTATGTGGTTAGACATAGTGACTTCGATAGACATCTTGTACTTAAATAATTGTAGCTTTAGAGAAAAAATTTCATTCAATACTTTTGCTCCAAACAATGAAGTCACATTATCCTAGATTTCCTTGGATGATTTTTCCATATCGATATGATGTAATCCTRAATTTGAGAGGGAAAGGCCAMTAAYGGATTTGGATWTAACATCTCTACTCTACCATTCTAGTAGTTTATTGGATATGTAGGTGATTTCTCAGTCTMTTTTACTATTCTCCACAAGTTTTTGTTCATCAATAACATTTGAATTTTTACTTTTTAGTTGTGGAAATTGAAACCAAAATACTTTTCTAATGGAATATCCATGATTAATTTCCTAATGGAGAGATTTGAAACTTCTCTTTGCTTGATCTAGAAACTTGGATCAACTAAACRTAAATTCTATTGGTACAATTCACATTATTACTTATGAATGYTGTCTGATCTTGCATAAAATTCATCAATTGTGGCAAGTAGGTCAACTACATGATTAGGTGTATGGMTGCATAATTTTCATATGGTGGTTGTACTATATTTTTATCTTGGTTGTTGTACATTTTTCATATGAAAGCCTATATAAYTGACTTGGTGATTGACCAATAKATGTAAATAAAAYGGCGACTATTTAATGTACATGTCGAATGATAGCTAGTGGCTGCTATAAATCCTAAGGTGGATGGTGATTGCRAGAAATCATATGGTGGACATGTACACCACTCTTAATTTTGGCAGCTCGATCCTTCATTGAAAATGATGGCTAATCATAGCGTTATTCCTTAGGAATATTTTCAAATAAGAAAAACAACAATCTTTTCATAGTGGTGGCTCCTTTGTCCTTAGTGGTTGTCTTTCAAATGATAGATCTGACAGATCCTATAGAATGTGACTCTCCATTAGTGACTTGACTATAGAATAATGACTCCTACATTCTCACAACTACCACTTTCTCTTAGATATGGCAACTATCACTTTTTGTTTTTTTAAATTGATATGTGATGGCTATGGTATGATTTCATATACTTTTATACCATGTGATAGAAACAAACCAGATCATACTAAATTATAAAACCCTATATAGGGTTACATAATTGAGCACATGAGAGAGATATTACAAAATAACACTTTGATATTATGAACAACTTGTACATTTATTACAATGATATTGGTGACATACCCAGCCTCCCAGGCTGGGTCATGCCGCTTGAAACTTTCATGCTCCGATACCATATTGTAACACCCCCAACCTTCTATTGTGCAATGAAACTTGAAATAAAAGAACTTCTCATTCTCTGATACCATTTTGTAACATTCCCCGGCCACCCTCGCCGGGGACAACGCCACTACTCCAAAACCAAACGGCTCTGGTACTAGATGATTAAAACTATCCATTCCCAGACATAGACCAATTGGGCTATGGAAAACACATCTCTTTGCGGAATAAATCACATATAAACTTAAAATAGATAAACATAGATAACGTGAAAGCATACATGTAGCGAAACACATGATATTATTATAAGAATCATAGACATGCACTAAAATACACCATTAACCATTAAGCACATACATGCTACTTATCTCTTAATTGTAGTGCACCGACTGCATGCATACCTTCCACAAACCTCCCAGCCTTAGACCATGCTGTTCATCACTCTCAGCAGTGGGTCACCCTTGAGCTGGGACTAGACTCCATCGGGAAAGGGATTCCTAGGCTAGGCAAGGACAATAGGAAGTTGAACCAGTCTACATGAATGATTTCCTCTAAGGATCCACTTACACCCACCACTCACAKAMTCTCATTCCCCACATGCCTGTCCCACCCTAGGAGTATGCACCTTCACTGTCACAYAGTCCATCGRCTGCTCCACCTCCCTTCCAGGGCTTCATCAAGAAGACGAACAAGAATTCTCAGAGCTCTATAGCTGCTAATGGACTCCCTCCAGGAGAGTTACTCACTTCCTCAACAACTCTCTCACCTGAAGATATTTTCTCACATGCCTGAAAACCTACTTCTTCAACCACATGCCTAACAACCCACCTCTTCAATTCATCTTCTCAACACAYGGGCAAGGGTGATGGAAACAACAGAAACCRGATGTGGGGCACGATAATGGCAGARYGAAAGACAAGCCACTTGYAGGGTACAAGYTCAACAAMTATATCAGTTATGGCTTGTTGCARRGGTTCAAGATGGTCAAGGTTTCAACAATGGCRTTCATGGTTTTACAACTTGCCTGCTAGCTGCATGCGTGAGTAGAAGGAATGGAAAAAAAAGATCCCCCAAACAGTCAAAATGCTCACATATAATTGCATGTGCYTGAGATGACACATGGCACTCATGAAGCGCGTTCCTCTCCATTTGGAAGTTGTTCCCCTTCCCCAAAGGAACTTAGGATAAATTCATATCCTCCTCACAACATTTAGAATAATAATATATATTATTCTCTGGGATTTAAGATCTTAATCTTAGCCCCTTTTTCCAGCCTCTCAACCCCCACCCTTACCCAGCCTAGTGGAACCTAGTCCCCCATACTCTTTCATCGTGGTCGGTCTACACGTAGTGATGCTTTTATATTAATTATTTGAATATTTACATATACAAAACAAGCTCATGGCCTTAGCATCCGTTGACGGGCAAAAATGACAAGTCGTCAACTGGAAGAATAGGTCCGGTTCGGGGTTGTCCAAGTAACCCAAGCCGTTTGGTGTAACCTGTTCTGACGGGTTTAATGGCTCCATTATCCAATCTAAGGTCCTAAAATAAAGAAATGGAAGAAAAACTAACTAATGTTAAAACTATAATATATTTACACACTCTAAAATAATTAGTGTAAATGTATTTAAGAAGAGAAAGAAAACATAAAAATATCGCTTATGAACATAATTTACAGGTTGCAAGTTTTACTGGAAACTTACAAAATCGAAGTAAAAATAATTGTTTTTGAGAAGCAGATAAAGAAAGCACATTTAAATATTTTTTTTTATTTTCTAATTATAAATCTAACAAAACTTGAATTTAACTAAGTTATGAAACAAAGATGTACATATGGTCAAAGCTGATCTAAACTTTCTTGTTTCACTAATACATGAAATGACATAAATTAGAAGCAAAGAAGATAACCTGATATTAGTTCGTTAAATGTGTCCGTGCCTCTGTATGGATCAAGAGCATCCAACTGCCCCGCCTATAGAAGAAATCTGCAATAGGCTTATACTGAAATTTTCCCAGATAAATTCAAAGAATATATTACCAGCTGGGATTTAGGAACAGAATAGGGAACACATATTAATTCTGTGATCTTATGATTGCAAATGGTTACAGTTAGAGAAACCTTTGTGTAAAACATTCATTTCATTTATCAACTAAACATCAAAGAAAAATCTTGATATTAAAATTGATACTATGATCACAATCACAATATCTGGAACAACAAATCATGAACGATATCTATAGCACGAGTATCATGAAACATAACATGTTATTGAGTCAAAAGCTACACAACATATTGATAGCCCAATATTAAATAAAACAAAACATCAATGAAACAACATTCACAAAATACTAAAGCCGAAATGCTGCACGCTGTTCCATTAAGTCTTGTAAGTCATTCGTCCATAATTGGTTCTAGGCCAAGATGCCTTCACTTACAAAATGGAAAGTATTTAAAGTGTCTTGAGATCTCATCTTCCTATATCCTAGGATAGGATCAGATCTCATGAGATCAAAATACTACAAAAATGGAGGGCCTACAACCACTCATAACTGAATTGTTTTTTTTTTTCTTTCAAAAATTAATAAAAGTTTTTCTTATTTACAAAATAAACAGGAAAGAGATACTAATCATCTAAATCGAACATGTTCCTCCTCAGAAAATCATCATCAAGATCCACCATGTCCTGAAAACGAAATAGGAATAAGTTAGATAATTTATTAACAACTAATTACTAATTTTTTTATTTAAAAATGACTTGGCTACAGAATCGAAAGATTCTGTAGCCGGTCTTATATTGGAAAAATAAATCTAATTTTCAAACCAATTTGATTCAAAAATATAACATGCATGTAATAAGAAGGAAAAATCATTTTACGATTTCAACCAATGACTAAACATGGATTAAGATAGCTCGGAATTGATTATGGCATGAACATTGTTTGCATTTTTTATCACAACGTTTCCTGTCTTCTTAAGATGTTTAGCTTGTCTCTCTTCATTTTCTCTGAGGTCACGATTTTCTTTTGTCAGTAATTCATGGTGAGATGTGAGTGATTTAATCCAAGCTTGGAGGATGGGGATATCAATAAAGTATCGTTCAATCCACTGTAGTCAAACCTCACATTGCACGAGAGAGACGATTTGTTGATGGAGCGTACAGTCAAGACTAGCTGTATCAATAGTACCTGTTATGCGCCCTTGACCAATCCTAATACCTGTGAATTCACCTTTATCCTTGAGACACGGTGGAAGATTATTAACAAAGTCGTATGGTTGAGTAGGATCAGATTTATGCCAATCTGGATCTTCTAAAGTCAGGAAGTCTTCAATTTCTGAATCTGAGACCTCATTGACCTTGATAAGGCCGATCGAGCTCAAATGAGGTTTGATTTTGTTTCCCAACTTTCTCAAAATTAGCCGACCAACTCTTTTATTTCGTAACCCTAACACTGCATGATTTTGTTTTGACTATTTGTGAGATTTGTCGACATAGGGTTTCATAGTGGCGTTATGACCACTATCCAAATCAGGCACAGGAGGTTCACTCCACTCAAAACCACAGCCTGTTGATCATGGGGTGATCGACTGAGCATTACTTCGTCCATGGGGTTTGTGGTTGGCTTATTAATCGGACTGTCAAAATGTTCTTTTACCAATGATTCACCTAAATTAGGGTCGTCTACAAAAACAATAGAAACAAAACCATTTCTCGCTAAAAAACCATCCCAACAATCGCCTATGGTTTTCAAATGGTGAGTTAACAGAATTTTGATTAAGCCGTGGTGGAAAAGACTAGAGTCGAGGCTCTATTTTTTATACCTTTTAGACATCTTATACAGGCTTCTCAGCAGATAGAAAGGCACATTCAAATGAAAACCTATGAAGTGCATAAGCAACTGTATATGATAGAGAAAAACTAGACCATAATGACCCTCACAGGTCACAAACTATTTAAGGACCGATAGGAGACCATGCCATCTAACTTTAAGCAAATAAATAGGGATACCTTTTTCACAACAATCGATTTTCCTGGAGGTCATGAAGAGGCTCTAG
>JASDQU010244754.1:70246-81684 GCA_032191745.1 Picea mariana | reverse complement strand
TTAGTATTTGATCTCAATGTGTTTTGACCTTTCATGAAACACTGGATGTTCTGATAATCTTATACAACTCTGATTATCATAATGTATTATGGTCGATTCTGGAATCTGATCAAATAAATTGGAGATTAACTTCCTTAGCCATACTGCTTATGTGCATGCTTCACATGCTGCCATATACTCTGCTTCTGTTGTGCTTAGTGTGGCAGACTTTTGTTTCCTGCTGCCCCAAGATATCATAGCGGAGCCCAAGCTGAAACACATACCTGAAGTGCTCTTTCTGTCTTCTGCACTTCCTGCCCAATCAGAGTCTGTGAATCCATGAAGTTTGATATCACTGGATGTAGTATATCTCAAGCCATAGTTTATTGTCCCATGAATATATCTTAGGACATGTTTTGCAGCTATCCAATGCTCTTGTCTAGGTTCCACCTGGAATTGAATTAATGTATTTACAGCAAAGCAAATATATGGTCAAGTATTTACCAAATACATCAATGATCCAATTAGTTGTCGATATAGAGATGGATCTAATGGATCGGAATCTGGGACTTTCACTTTTCTTATATCTGCATTCATAGGAGTGTCCATAGACTTACAGTCCATCATTCCAAACTTCTGAAAGATCTTTATTGCATACTTTCCTTGTCCAAGGAATACTTCACCACGCTTCTTCCATACTTCTAGTCCCAAGTAATAATGCATGAGACCTAGATCTTTCATATCAAATTCAGAGGTTAATTCCTTCTTGCATTGGATAATGAGAGATTCTTCACCTGTTATGAATAGATCGTCAACATATAATAGTAGAATCACAGGTGCGTTATCCACGACTTTGTAATAAAGATTTGGATCTGCATGACTCTTGGAGAAACCAAGTCTTGTTAGATAGTTGTCTATTATGGCGTACCAATCCCTTGGAGCTTGCTTGAGTCCATATAGAGCTTTCTTCAGTCTGCAAACATGAGTGTCTCTGGAATGTACCTCGAATCCTTGAGGTTGTTCAATATACACTTCTTCTTCAATAGCTCCATTGAGAAAGGTTGTCTTTACATCCATCTAATGTAGATTCCATCCCATGGAAGCGACAAGAGATATGATAGCTTTGATGGAGGTATACCTAGCCATCGGAGCAAAGGTTTCGTCATAATCTTCTACCTCCTTCCAGGAGAACCCTCTAACCATGAATCTTGCCTTGTATTTATCCATGCTTCCGTATGCTGCATGTTTGATCTTGTATACCCATTTTGAGGTTACCATTGATTTTTCTTTAGGTCTAGGTACAATTTCCCATACTTCATTTTTCATAATGGATTGATGTTTTTCTGCCATAGCTTCTTTCCATTGTCCCTTTTGCACTGCTTCTTCAAATGTGGTAGGTTCTTCATCTAGAAGCGTCGTCATGTATGCTGCATAACTTGAGAATCTTTTCA
Organism: Picea mariana; assembly: GCA_032191745.1. NCBI lineage: Eukaryota > Viridiplantae > Streptophyta > Pinopsida > Pinales > Pinaceae > Picea > Picea mariana. The sequence goes on along the minus strand of JASDQU010244754.1, from coordinate 80,254 downwards.
GTCTTTTACTCTTCCTGGATGTTCCTTCTCAAACCTTGATTCTTTCTGCGTCTTGTAATGTGGCTTAGCTGGTCGTTTCTTGGTCTTTGGTATGACATATGAATCAATGTTCTCACATGGCTCCATAGGATGATTGGGTTGATCCTTTTCATTATTTTCGTTTTTTGTGTTTTCTTCACTAGGTTCTTCAAGTTCTTCTTCTTCTATAATTTCTTCGATGGATTTCCTGAAGGCCATCCTTTCATTGAACGTTACGTCTCTGCTAACTTCTATCTTGTGTTGTTCTGAAATATATATTCTATAGGCTTTGGATGAATCACTATATCCCATGAATATCCCCTTCTTTCCTAAGGATTCTAGTTTATTCCTTTTGTCTTTGGGAACATGAGAGTAAACTGGACATCCAAATATTCTTAGGTTTTCCACGTTAGGTTTCTTACCTGAGAAGGCTTCTTCTGGTTTCATGTCCTTCAATATACGATGAGGGCTTCTGTTCTGTACATATATTGTTGTCAGTGTTGCTTCTCCCCATAGAAACATGGATAGACCTTGATCGTTCAATAAGGCTTTTACCGTTTCCTCGATAGATCTGTTCTTTCTTTCAGCTACATCATTTTGTTGAGGATTATGAGGAACAGTCAGCTCCCTCCTAATCCCTGCCGATTTGCATAATGCAATGAACTCCTTCGAGGTGTATTCTCCTCCATTATCTGTTCTTAATGTCTTAATCTTCTTGTTCGTGAGGTTTTCTATTTATGCCTTGAATTCTTGGAACTTGTNTGTCTTAATCTTCTTGTTCGTGAGGTTTTGTATTTATGCCTTGAATTCTTGGAACTTGTTGAATACTTCGTCTTTTGATTTCAGTAGGTATAGCCACGTCTTTCTTGAATTGTCATCTATGAAGATTACGTAGTAAAGAGATCCTCCTAGAGATCTGACTGGCATTGGACCGCAAACATCTAAGTGTATTAGATCTAGGATTTCCTTGGATCTGTTGTTGCTGCTTGGGAATGGTTTCTTGATATTATTCCCAAGGGCACATCCCTTGCAGATTCCTTCATGTGTAGATTTCAATTCTAGTATTCCTTCAACCATTTTTCTGAGAAAAGGTAATGCTTGATAATTGATATGAGCGTACCCTCTATGCCAAAGCTCATTAGGGTTGACTTCGTCATGTACTAGAGCTTCTTCATTTTGTTCTAGTAGTCTATACAGATTTCCTTCACGACTTCCAATAACCAACCCTAGCATCCTCTATGTTGGAATTCTTATGCCATGATAACACCTTTCCATTCATGAAGGCTATTATGTTTCCTTTGTCTTCTAAACATGATATCGATACAAGATTCTTTTCTAAACCAGGTACATATAAAACATTGCTTAAGTGAACATGATTACCTGATTCCAACTTGACAGAGGCTTGTCCAAATCCTTCGACGGGGTAAGTGCTTTTGTCTCCAAGCTCCACTTTGTACGATTTCTCTCTCATTTAGATTTGAGAGTCTGGCTTGATCTCCTGTCATGTGCCTGGAAGGTCCACTATCGATTATCCACATGTCATCTTCAATCGTCCCAGTAAGTGCTGAGTAGTGTAAAAGACTGATTGTTTCACACATGTCTTCGGTTGACTGGTAACTAGTCATGCCTTGATCCAAAACTTCAACTTTGTCATTTTTGTCTTCTGAGAGTACCAAGAGGTGCGTTGAGTTAGGGTGCATCTGAATATCTTCTTCTTGAGCGAGACGCTCTATCACAAGGTGCCGAATCGGAGATTTAGGGTTTCCGCAACTTCTTCTGCTAGTAACCCTAGCTGCAGTGTTTTGAAAGTTGCTCCTGCTAGTAACCCTAGCGGGAGTTCCTCAGCAAGCTCAATATCGTAGCGGCTATGGGCCCATAACCTATTAGAACATAGAAGATTGTGCTTGTTTTACCATTGACAATACCCTCGTCACCCAACCATAGGCCGAAGCCACCCTCCGAGCACCTTGACCTTGACAGAGAAGAGAATCCTAGTAGCAATCCAATAGCCAAGAGAGGCTAATGCACCAAGCAAGAATAGAAACCAAACTAATCAGATAATCCCACCCAGAGGCTAGCGCACACCTTCCCAGAGACTTGCGCACAAGCTGCTACTGCACCTGCGCAGATCCAGTTCACTCTGTAATTGCTGAGATGTGAATAATGAGAACTGGCGCCCTATATTTATAGTAGTCTGGGAAGTTTTACTGGGGCCGACTTGTCCTTCTGGGTACTAATAAATTCATTTTAAATGTATTTCTACAGCCGACAACTTGTCTAAGGTTTCCTTCATTTCTTTGCTTCCTTCCGAAATATTCTAATCTCGTCATAGGTCACAATAGAGGTTCATACCTCCCGAAGCTACCACAATATTAATAGAATTGACGGTGGAGATCCCTTCGGAGGAAGTCAGGGTCACAAACAACAGTTAGATATTGAGAAGGTGTGAGGAGGTTAAACCCTGAAGTCCTTTGGACTTCGCGTAATCGATGTTTTTCGTTTGTGAAGGAGTCAAAACTCCTGAAGTTACGTAACCCAAAGTCCATTTGAATAGTAGATCCAAAGGAGGATATGTGTCAGCCCATCGTTCAGTTCATAGAAGAAGCTATCCGGGAGGAAGGGGTACCGCAGCATCAAAAGTTGTCGAAGCCCGAAGAGCAGACCAAATCCTAACCATTGAGTCAAGAGGACGCGTGGTGGAAGATTAGTTACTTCAGAAGAGGAACACTTCGGAGGGGAAGCTTGGTGAGCAGTGGCGTGAAGCGTGAACTGTCGAATTTCAGAAGTGTCGAAACAGGTATAGGTCGTTCGTCTCGAAGGACGCGTGTTGACAGATCTGGAGATCGTGAAGTTGGAAACTCTGGAAGAATGGCGAGGAGGGGTTCTTGATCAAAAGTCGCCCGAAGAGAGGAACAAATCCTGACCATTGGTCGGAGGTGGACACATGGTAGCGGCTCTGAAAGTTCGGGTATTGTTCAGTCCTGGGGGAATTGGAGCGTCGGTCCTTGTATGCCAAAAGTCCTGAGGGCCAGAGTAAGTTGTGGTTGCTGATCCATTAGAGACACATGGAGGGTGGAGATCAACTTCAGAAGTTTGATACTCCAGAGGAAAAGGAGAATTCAACACTCGGAACTCCCGAAGGCCGAAACTTCGAGGTTGATCGCCATTGTTGGTCGGTGAGTGAACACAAGCCATTGATGTGGTCTGAGGAGAGTTTGTCAGTTCGGAGTTCGGTGGATTTAGAGCCAGGTGTCTCGATAACACCCGAAGTTCGAATTCCCAAAGTGTATGGGAACAAAGGTTTAAGCCCACAATTTTGACCAGGGTCACGTGGAGGACTATGCGGGTAATCAGAAACTCTCGAAAAGGGGATTTCTCACCCGAGGATAGGACTTTGACCTATGGAGAAAATAGAAGAGGTTTAGCACGGACATGTGATTTGATTCACCTCCTAAAGTCGATCAATCCTTGACCAGGAGGTCGTGCATCCCCGGAAGTGTAGGGGGTCTGCATCAAGTGGTATCAGAGCTAAGATTTTGTTTGCAAACAGCAGACAAAGGAGACAGAGAAGAAATTTTGACACCATCAAGTGGTATTAAAGCATGACTTTGCTTGTAGACAACAAGCAAAGGTGAAGGAGTTTTGTTTGATAGCATCAAGTCAGAAAAGAGGAAATCAAAGCAGTGAAATCATGCCACCTAGAAGGCACAGAGCGAATCCATAAATGGAAGAAGAAATGAGGCAACTCAAAATGAGATTGGACGCCATGGAAACAACACAAAGGAGAGCACCAGATGTCGGTGACGTTAGCGAACCTGAAAGTGAAGAGGTAGAAGAAGAAGGAGTTGAAGAAGGAGAACCTGCGGAAGAACGATTGTTAAGAGTTGTTTCGAGAATAAGAGCCAAAGCAAAAGTAGAAGTCCTGGTGTATGAAGGCAATTTGGAAGTTGAAGAATTGTTAGATTGGGTACGTGCGATGGATAAATACTTCGATTATGAAGAAATTGAAGAAGAAAATAAAGTGAAGCATGCAATAACTAGGTTGAAAGGTCATGCAGCGTTATGATGGGATGAACTACAAGTTGATCGTAGATGCAAAGGTAAGCAGAAAATCAAAAGTTGGGATAGAATGGTAGCTAAGTTGAAAGAGAAATTTATCCCTAAAGACTATCAGATAAATATGTTCAGAAAGTTACAAAACCTGAGACAGAAAAGTTTATCAGTGAAAGAATACACTGAAGAATTCTATAGACAGAATATCAGGGTTGGACAAAAGGAAAATGATCATGAGAAAACAGCCAGGTATATAAATGGGTTGAGATACGAGATNATAAAGTGAAGCATGCAATAACCAGGTTGAAAGGTCATGCAGCGTTATGATGGGATGAACTACAAGTTGATCGTAGATGCAAAGGTAAACAGAAAATCAAAAGTTGGGATAGAATGGTAGCTAAGTTGAAAGAGAAATTTATCCCTAAAGACTATCAGATAAATATGTTCAGAAAGTTACAAAACCTGAGACAGAAAAGTTTATCAGTGAAAGAATACACTGAAGAATTCTATAGACAGAATATCAGGGTTGGACAGAAGGAAAATGATCATGAGAAAACAGCCAGGTATATAAATGGGTTGAGATACGAGATACAAGAGGAGATCAGCATGATGTTTGTTGGCACAATCGAAGATGCTTATCAAGTAGCCTTGAAAGCTGAAGAGAAGTTGACCAGAAAACAAAGCCAATGAAACAGGGGAGGAAATTCAAGCAGAGGTAAAGGAACTGTCTGAGAGAAGTTCCACAAGCTAAAGCAAGAGGCTGGAAAACATCATAATCACCCTAAAAAGGGGGGAAGTTCTAAGGAAGGACAGCGCAGAGGAAGAAATTATTTTCCTAGAGGAAGAGGAAGAGGCAGAGGAGGTGAAGTTAGATGTTATGCCTGTGGAAAGACATGACATGTGTCTTGGGAATGTCCTGAGAGAAAGAAAGAAGGGGGAGGAGAAGCACACATTTATGAAGCTCAGAAGAATGTGGAAGCAGAAGCAACAGGAGAAAGAAACCTTATGATGAGGAAAGTTCTTCTAAAGCCAGAGAAGTAGGCGAAAGAACCAGTTCAACGAACGAATTTGTTCAGGTCTGCTTGCAAAACAAAGGACAAAGTTTGCAAGATAATTATAGACAATGGGAGCACTGATAATATAGTATCCACAGAGATGGTGGAGAAACTAGAGCTGGAGACAACTGCACACCCAAATCCGTACAAAGTATCATGGTTGCAGAAAGGAAATCAAGTAATGGTAAGTCAACAATGCAAAGTTGAATTTAAAATAGGAGGCTATAGGGATGAGATTTTATGTGATGTAATTCCTATGGATGTTTGTCACATTTTGTTGGGGATACCATGGCAATTTGATAGAAATGTCATTCATGATGAGAGGAAAAATACTTACACCCTAGAGAATAATGGTAGAACACACATGTTGTTGCCAATAGAAGACAAGGAGTCAAAGAAGGAGACTAGTTCAAGTATACTTCCCATGAGTGGGAATGAACTCTTGAATGAGGTCAAGAAGGAACAAGAGATGCAATTTGTTGTAGTGAGGAAGCCAAGAGTTATCCTTACAAATACTTCTATGGATGATTTACTTGAAGAAATCCAAGAACTGTTAGAGAATTTTGCTGACATAGTAGTGGATGAGTTACCTCACTCATGGCCACCCATTAGGAGTATCAGCCATCACATTGACCTTATTCTAGGAGCTAGCTTGCCAAACAAAGCAACATATAGGTTGACACCTCGAGAGAATGAAGAGGTCAAGAATCAAGTCCAGGAGTTGTTGGATAAAGGTTTAGTCAAGGAAAGTCTAAGCCCATGCGCAGTACTAACTGTGTTGAGTCCAAAGAAGGATGGAGGATGGAGAATGTGTACAGATTCTAGAGCCATCAACAAGATCACCATCAGGTATAGATTCTCTTTGACAAGAATGGATGATTTGATGGATTGCTTGAGTGGAGCAAGCTATTTTTCAAAAATAGACTTGAAGAGTGGATATCATCATATAAGAATGAGAGAGGGAGATGAATGGAAGACAACATTCAAGATGAATGAAGATCTATTTGAATGACTAGTCATGTCGTTTGGGTTGACAAATGCCCCCAAGCACATTTATGAGGTTCATGAATGAAGTACTAAAAGACTTTATAGGTAAATTTGTGATTGTATATCTGGATGATATACTAATCTTCAGTAAAACATAGAAAGAACATTTAAAACACTTGACATTAGTGATGAGAAGATTGCAGCAAGAAAAGTTGTTGATAAACTTAGAGAAAATCTCTTTTATGAGGACAAAACTCATATACTTGGGTTTTGTGATCTCTTCAAATGAATTGAAGATGGATCCAGAGAAGGTGAGAGTAATCAAAGAATGGYCATCGCCAAGSAGCATATGTGAGGTGAGAAGCTTTCATGGGTTAGCAAGTTTTTATAGGAAATTTATCAGAAATTTCAGTGGTATATGTACGCCCATAGTGGATACTGTGAAGAAGAAACACAAGTCTTTTAATTGGAYGAAGGAGGATGAAAAAAGTTTCATAGCGTTGAAGGAGAAGATCACAGGACAACCAATTATGGTCTTACCGGATTTTGGGAAAACATTTCAGGTAAGATGTGATGTGAGTGTAGTAGCTATTGGAGCAGTCTTGAGTCAAGATAATAAGCCAGTTGTTTATTTCAGTGAGAAATTGAATGACACCAAGAAAAAATATTCCACATATGACAAAAAGTTTTATGCAGTGATTCAAGCTTTGAAGAAGTGGAGGCACTATCTAATTCCAAGAGAGTTTATCTTGTATAGTGATAATCAAGCTTTACAATTTATTACTAGGCAAGAAAAGTTGAACCAGAGGCATGCTAAGTGGGTAGAATTCATGCAGAATTTTACTTTTGTCATTAAACATATTTCTGGAAGTGCTAACAAAATTGTAGATGCTTTGAGCAGGAGAAGTTTGATTATACAGGAATTCCAAGTGAAGACCTTAGGGTTTGAACACCTTAAGGAAATGTACCAAGAAGATCCAAATTTTAAGGAGGCTTATGAGGCATGTGAGAACCCTTTGTTGGGGGACAGGAGCCCATGGACAGAATATTTAATCAAAGATGGATTATTTTTCAAGGGAAGCCAATTGTGCATACCAAGATGCTCTATGAGATACAACGTGCTGAAAGAGAAACGCAGTGTAGGTTTAGCTGGACACTTTGGTCATGACAAAACATTTGCACAATTGAACAGTTCGTACCACTGGCCGGGTATGAGGTCCCAAGTAAAGGAATTTGTGAACAAATGCAGAATTTTCTAGTATGCAAAAGGGAGACAGCATAACATTGGTTTGTATCAACCATTTCCTATTCCAGAAAGGCCTTGGGATGCAATTAGTATGGATTTTGTATTGGTATTACCTAGAACCCAGAAGGGAAGTGATTCCATATTTGTTGTGGTAGACAGATTTTCCAAGATGGCACATTTCATACCATGTCAAAAAACAARCGATGCTACACACATAGCCAATTTGTTTTTCATGGAAGTTGTGATACTACATGGGTTACCCAGAAGCATAGTCTCAGACAGAGACACAAAGTTTGTAGGACACTTTTGGAGAACTCTATGGAAGAAGTTGGGGACAAACTTGTCCTTCAATTCAGCATATCACCCTTAGACRGATGGACAGATTGAAGTGGTAAACAGAAGTCTGGGAAATTTACTGAGTTTAGTCACCGAGCAAGGTCGTCAGTGGGATCAGATTCTGGCATAYGCGGAATTTGCATTTAACAATTCGGTAAATAGGAGCAATGGAAAAAGTCCATTCGAGATAGTGTATGGAATACAACCGAGAGGGATTGCAGAATTGAGATATTTGAAGCAAGACGAGTTCAGAAGCGTTGGARCAGAAGATTTTGCTACAGAGATGCATAGACTTCATRATCGAGTCARAGAGAAGCTATAGGACAGTAATCAAAAGTACAAGAACAGAGTTGATCARAAAAGAAGAGAAGTTCAATTTGAAGTTGGAGATGAAGTTTTAGCACATTTGAGAAAGGAAAGCTTTCTGAGGGGAACATATAACAAGTTGAATATGAAGAAGATAGGATCATGCAGGATCCTTAGAAAATTTTCAGCCAATGCTTATGAGATTGAGTTGCCAGAAAATGTTGGGATATCACCGATATTCAATGTTGCAGACATGTATCCTTACAAGGGAGATGATGCAGGAGAACTAGATGACCAGAAGGAGATTTAGTGGGAAAAATAGATGCCCACAGCAGAAAAACCTCAGATGGAGAAAATATTAGAGCAGAGAGTTGGAAAGAAGAACAGGAGGAAAATGTATCCCGAATATTTGGTGAAGTGGAAAGATCACCCAGTGGAAGATTCGAGTTGGATCGTTGAACCTGACATTTTGAAGCATGGAAAAACAGTGCAAGAGCTCATGGACAAGAGTCCATGAATATTTTAGCCAGGGGAGTATGATGCAAGAGCATCGCCATCAAAGCCAAAGAGGCCAAGTGTGGAGGAAGAATTCGACACCTCAGCGCGTAGAAATTTCAAATCAGTATTAAACAAAAGCAGAGTGGTTGTTGAGATATTTTGGAAATATCGTTTTTAAATACTTTGTTTGTAAAATCGAGTCACTGCCTGAGAATGGCAGGATGTTGTAATATCTTACACAACTGTAAGGTGTTACAGATATAGAGTGTCAGCTCTTGTCTGTTAATAACTCACATTTACTGTAATGGGACCAAGTAAATAACCACTAAAACGACGATGGGATAGAATTCAGATAAGACGGAGAAGAGCTCGAGAAGCCACTCCTTAGATAAGCTTTATGTATTGTGTTGTAAGAAGGTAGAGAGGATAGAGAGTAAGAAGTTAGATGTAGCAGTTAGACATAGAGAGTCTGAAGACAGTGAAGAACTTTGTTACTTATGTAAATACTTCATGAATGAATAAAATTGACAGAAATTGTTCCAAATGCTTGGACAATGTTCATTTCAGTGTGTATTTGAATGAATGAGGTGTTCTTTGTGTGTGTTTATTTCATTTTTCTTATGTATGTTGTTCATTGTTGAGTTTATGGGCTTATGAAGTATTAGATAAGTTTCAATTGTTTCTCTTCTGAGAGCTCAAATGCAAGGAGTGCATATTGTCCGCAAGATGTGCGTCGACAGAGTCTAGATTTGACTCAGAGAAGCTCAGGATGGATAATGGGAAACTTAGACCGAGTGTTGCAAGGAGTGCATGGGGGCAAGAATCAACTAAGTATCGAAAGACCAGGACTGGGAAGCGCAAGGAGTGCGTAGTAAGATTTCTTTTGAAGAAATCTCTAAGGCCAAACTGTGTCAAATATTTCATGATCGCAAGGAGTGCGTCAGAGGTCGAAATCCTCATAGGAATCAAGCTCAGAAGAGATAGCGACAAAGATTCAGCAGAAAGGGAGAAACCTGTTGAAGGTCGTGAATTGACGGTGGAGATCCCTTCGGAGGAAGTCGGGGTCATGGACAGTCGTTAGATATCGAGAAGGTGTGAGGAGGTTAAACCCTGAAGTCCTTCGGACTTCGCGTAATCGGCGTTTTTCGTTTGTGAAGGAGTCAAAACTCAATTTATGAAACCCGAAGTCCATCTGGACCGTAGATCCAAAGGAGGATACATGTCAGCGTATCATTCAGTTTGAAGAAGAAGCTATCAGAGAGGAATGGGTAACGCAGCATCAAAAGTTGTCGAAGCCCGAAGAGTGGACCAAATCCTGACCATTGGGTCAAGAGGACGCGTGGTGGAAGATTAGTTACTTAGGAAGAGGAACACTTCGGAGGGGAAGCTTGGTGAGCAGTGGCATGAAGCGTGAACTATCGAAGTTCAGAAGTGTCGAAACAGGTCTAGGTTGTTCGTCTCGAAGGACACGTGTTGACATATATGGAGATCCAGAAGTTGGAAACTCCT
>JASDQU010244754.1:42256-63129 GCA_032191745.1 Picea mariana | reverse complement strand
TGACTTCCATGCCCTCAACAAACTCACCATCAAAGAAAAAATTATCATTCCTTTCATTGATGACCTCTTGGATGAATTGAGTGGTGCCTAGTTCTTTACTAAACTTGATCTTCGTTCTGGCTACCACCAGATATGTATGAACGAGGCATACATTCCTAAGACTGTGTTTCAAACTCATGAGGGCCACTATGAGTTTTTGGTCATGCCCTTTGGCTTATGTAATGCTCCCTCCACTTTCCAAAGCTTCACGAATCATGTCTTCTGTCCTTTTCTCCATCATTTTTTCTTAGTTTTCCTTGATGATATCCTCATCTATAGTAAAAACTAGACATCCCATATTGCTCATGTGGATCGAGTTCTACATCTACTCTCTCAGTGCCATATTTTCCTCAAACAATCTAAATGTGCTTTTGGCACCTCAGAAGTTGAGTACTTAGGTCATATTGTTGGAAAGGTAGGTGTCAAGGTGGATCCTAAGAAGATTGAAGCTATGCAGGATTGGCCTCGCCAAAAGACTCTCAAAAGCTTGTGTGGTTTTCTGGATTTAACATGCTATTATTGCAAGTTTGTTAAGAATTTTGGAAAGATTGTGGCACCTCTCACTTGTCTCCTTAAAAATAATTCTTTCACTTGGACTCCAGCAGCTGATCAAGCCTTTCAAACCTTGAAGGCATCCATGTGCACCACTCCAATCCTCGCCCTTCCTGATTTCACAAATACCTTTGTCCTGGAATGTAATGCTTCCGAGAGAGGAATTGGAGTAGTCCTTATGCAAGATGGTCGACCTTTGGACTTTACCGACAAACAACTGTCAGAGAGACATTTGGGACAATCAATCTATGAAAAGGAAATGTTGTCTATTCTGCATGCAGTGGATCTTTGGTGCCCTTATCTATTGGTACAACACTTCCAAATTAAGATAGATCACCAAAGCCTCAAGTATTTTCTGGAACAACATCCTTCCTCCCTGAAGCAACAAAAATAGGTGACTAAGCTATTTGGATATGATTATGAGATGATTTACAAGAAAGGAAAAGACAATGCGGTTGTTGATGCACTTTCAAGAAAATATGAATATGAAGGGTCTCTTTTTTCCCTCTCCTTTATTGTACCAAATTGGCTCTAAGTTGTTCGTCGGGAATGGCTACAAGATCCCAAAATTTCTCATATGATCTAACAATTGCAGGCCAATTCCCCAGTTTCCCCAGGGAACTCTTAGCACAATTATGGGCTTCTCTACAAATTCTGTGTATATTTAAGTAAACAGTCACAACTTAAATCCACAGTACTTTTTTAGCTTCATGCTACACCCACAACTAGGCACTCTGGGTTTACCAAAACCTATGACCGGGTCAAACATTCATTTTTCTAGGATAGTATGAAATAGGATGTTCGTAATTTTCTGGCAGAATGTGATGTTTATCAACGCCACAAGGGAGAAACAGTGAAATCTCATGGCACACTACAACCGCTTTTGATTCCACCTACTATTTGGAGGGATATTACTATGGATTTTATTATGGGATTACCTAAATCGGGCAGTAAATCAGTCATCATGGTGGTCTTCGATCGTCTTTCCAAGTATGCTCATTTATGTGCTCTTCAACACCCATTTACTGCCTCCATTGTGGTTCAACGTTTCATGTATCAGGTCTTCAAGCTTCATGGTATGCCTCATTCTATTGGTTCTGATCAAGACCCCACTTTCACCAACAATTTTTGGCAAGAACTGTTCAGGCTATAGGGCACCCAATTTCATCTCAGCACAACTTATCATCCCCATACTTATGGTCAAAATGAAGTTTTCAACAAGTGTTTGGAAACATATTTGAGGTGTTTTTCATTAGAAAGGAAAAATCAATGAGCTCAATGGTTACCACTAGTTGAATGGTGGTAGAAAGGAAAAATCAATGATCTCAATGGTTACCACTAGTTGAATGGTGGTGCAACACTTCTTACCATAGACCTACCTACATGACTCATTTTGAAGCAGTATATGGACAAAATCCAGCTTCATTTGTCTCATACCTGCCAGGTGTCTCGAAGGTCCAGACGGTTGACCAAACGCTTACAGTTCGAGAGGATATTATCCATACCCTAAAATAGAATTTGGTCATGGAATAGAATCGCATGAAGCAAAATACATATCAAGGTCGCTCTGAATATCAATTTTTTGAAGGAGACTAGGTGTTTCTTCGACTGCAACCTTATAAGAAAAATTCCCACAGGGCTGACCATTGTCAAAAACTGACGTCCAAATTTTATGGTCCTTATATCGTTCTCAAGCGTGTGGGACAGGTGGCCTATCAGTTAGACTTTCCTAGTCATTCTAAGGTCCATCCTATTTTTCATGTCTTATGCTTAAAGAAGGTGATTGGAACTAAGTTCCAAACTCAAACCAGCCTTCCCAAGTTGGATGAAGAAGGATCCATCTGGTTGCAGTGACAAGCAGTTTTGGACCAACGTGAGTGTCATCTGCGTTAGCACACCATCAAGGAAGTATTGATCCAGTGGAAAGATACCACTCCAGCAGATGCCACTTGGGAACCAACTACCATTCTGCAACAATTTCATCATCTCAAGCCTTGAGGACAAGGTTGTTTTTAAGGGGAAGGACATGTTAGGGACCTAACCTCCCTAACTCCTCACGTAGGTAGAATAATATGTTTCCATGTAATAAAGGGAAATATTAATAAGGCCTAGCAATGAGGAATAATAAGTCAAATCTAAGAATACCTAATAGAAGCTTTCTCTTCTAGAAAGATATTCCTCTAGATTGTTCTTTTGGATAGACAGATTTAGTATAAATAGGAGTAGAGGGTATGAGAAGTTTTTTATTGGATATTATTATAATATATCTTTGCTCTGTTGGAGTTTTCCCCCTCGAAGAGGAAAGTGAACATTGTTATCATTAATCAAGGTACTATTTCTGGTGTTATTTTGGTATTATTCTGATATTGTTCTGGTTATATCATTGGTGTTCTGCCATTTCTAGTTGAAATATTTATGTTTTGCATACTATTTTATATATGGAATACTACATCCATCTTCATCATTTGTGCCATATTTCGTTCCTATTAAGGTTTTTTCTTCTTCAGATGATGAAAATGAGGATGAAAATCCACCTTCCTCTTACTCACCTTCCTCTAGATGAACATGAACTTGCACCAGCACCATCGCTTCCGAGATGGGCCCGTTCAACACGAGAAGTAACCAGTGATCTTGTCGGTGATCCTTCATATCAAAGTCAGACTCATTCATAGTTCCAGTGAGCCTCTTTTCTTTTGGCTCAAGTTTTAGAGACTCATAATCCCGAAACATTTGCAGAAGCTTCATTTCATCCATATTGGGATGCAACTGATGAATGAAGAGTATCACTCTTTAATAGCGAATGATACTTTGGATCTTGTACCTCTTCCTAAATGAAGAAAACTTGTCGGATGTAAATGGGTGTACAGAACTAAATATGCATCAAATGGAAGTGTTGAAAGACACAAGACCCGGTTAGTTGTGAAAGGGTTCTCTCAAGTTGAATCATTGACTATAATGAAACTTTTTCCCCCGTGACCAAAATGAATTACATCCACCTTGTTCTAGCCCTGGTTGCCTCACAGAAATGGGAGGTCCATCAGATGGATGTTCAATTCGGATTCTTGCATGGGGATTTGCAAGAAAAAATTTACATGAAACATCCTCCTGACTATGTCCATAATGACTCCATCCTTGTTTGTCGCCTTAAGAAATCTATTTATGGTATTAATAAATCTCCTCAAGCTTGGTATGCAAAAATGGATAGCTTTCTTCTTGACACCAGTTTTTCTAAATGTCATTCTAACCCTAATTTCTATATCAAGAAAGTATGAATCCATCTCATAATACTTGTTCTTTGTGTTGATGATCTTATCCCGACTGGTAGTGACCCTAAACTTTTAACCCATGTGAAATCTAGCTTTAAAAATAAATTTGAAATGACAGACTTAGGGTACTTGCATTATTTCCTTGGCATCCAGGTATTGCAAACAAAGGAAGGAATATTTCTTTCCCAATCTAAATATGCTTGTGACCTTCTTCGTCACTTTCACATGGATGATTCTAAACCATAACCTTCTCCCTTCCAGTCTGGACTCAAACTTGTTGCCACTTGTAATTATACCTAAGTTGATGCCACTTTGTACTGTCATCTAGTTTGTATCCTCTTATATTTGACTCATACACGTCCTGACATTTCTTTTCTTGTTGGTCTTGTTGCCCGATATATGCAAACACCCCATGAAATCTATTAAAAATAAGCTAAAAGGATACTTCGGTATGTTGAGGGTAAAATTTAGTTTGGGATACATTATAGTTCAAGGGGGACTCCTTTTTTGGTTGGTTTCATTGGTTCAAATTGGGTCGGCGACCTTGATGATCGGAAGTCTATTGCAGGTTATGTTTTCAACCTTGGTTCTGGACCTTTCACTTAGGCCTGTAATAAACAACAGGCTATTTCTCTTTCTTCAGCAAAAGTAGAGCATCGAGTAGTGATTAATGAAATTCAAGAAGCCTTGTGGATTCCATAGATTCTTTCAAAGTTTGGATTCCAGCAGCAGCACCCAACCGCCCTTTGGTGTGACAATCAGAGTGCCATCAACCTCATCAAATATTTAGTTCAACATCATCACAACAAACACATCGAGATACACATGCACTTCATCTAAAATCTCATTCATGGTCAAGTTATTGAAGTGTTATTTTTCCCTATAGAAGATCAAGTTGCAGACATATTCACAAAGTATTTTGCAGAAGTGAAGTTTTTCAAACTTCTATCTATGTTAGGAGTTCATGAAGTTGTCATTTAGGGGTGAGAGTCTCTAACTCCTTGTTCCTTCTCCTATTGTTTCTCCTTTGTGAATCCTTCAATCCTATCCCGAGTTGTTCTTAAGGGGGGATGTTATGATATTTAGACACTTAGGAGTTAGTTAAGATCAACTTGGTCTAATGTGTCATTAGGTTAAAATGTGTTTATTTAGTATGCATTTGTAATCCGACGGTCACAATATGTTTTCGACATAGAGTGATCCAACATCTCATAATATCCTAGATCTTAATGGCTACATTAATTAGTGTCTTAACACTCGATTGGTCCATGATCTCCATTTAAATAGCATGCAAGGTCATTTGTCAATGATAAATTGTGAGAAACTCTTTGTAATATATTTTCTTATGCATTAATAAATTGCGTCAAGTGGCCATGTTGGTTGGGGTTGTGGATGTTTCTCCATAGGGGTTTTACCACATAAAAACATTGGTTTGTTGATCTTTGATCTAGCTATGTGAGTGGTTACTGAAGGTGATCCTCAGTTGGAATACATGTGTTGTTGAACACGCAGTTTAGATCCTGAAGAAGTTTTGGATAGAAGGTGAAAACTTCATGTTCAGAGTTTGTGAATCTTACATTGTACATGTAGTTAATAGGTTCCTTGATGTTTTCGACCAACATTAGGCCAAATATATGTTTTGTAGTGAACAACTTTAGTAAGTTCAAGGTGGAGCCAAGGCAGAAGCATTGGGTAGCAGTAAAACATGTGCTCAAATACTTGAAGGCCACAATGGAGTATGATTTGAGATATCTTGAAGATGGTAAATTAAAGTTGCAGTGGTATTCGAACTCAGATTGGGCAGGTAGTGCAACAAACGGGAAGAGTACTTAGGGTGTTGTTATAGCTTGGGATCAACAACGATATCCTACTTTAGCAGGAAGCAGACTTATGTGGTACTTATCTCAGCAGAGGCATAATACATGGCATCTAGTATTGCTAATTGTGACAACATATGGCTTTGCAAGTTACTTCCAACACTGTTTAATCAATAGTTGGATCCCATAGTCATTTATTGTGATAATAGAAGTTGTATCAAACTCTCTGAGAATCTAGCATTTCATGACAAGTCCAAGCACATAGAGATCATATATAACTTCATGTGAGATAGGATTCAAAAGGGAGTAGTGAAGCTTCAGTATATTCCCACAGATCAGCAGGTAGTTGATATTTTGACCAATCCCTTAGCAAAAGGGAAGTTTGAAGCACTTGGAGATAGATAGACTTGGATTGGTGCATAATTCCTTCCTCGCTAAGAGAAATTGTTGAGAAATGTAGCTTGATCATGAACTTCTTACACAGGTTCAATGTGAACGTGTAGAAAGTGTTTTTAGGCATTTCTTTAGTGACCACATAGGAAAAGTGGGAGGTAATTCCATCTTGTAATTTCACTTGAAAAAAAAAAGTGAAATTCTTATGTTTTGAAGTTAATTAGTCTTACGAATATAAATGAAATATTCTAGAAGATATTCAATATTAGTGACTTAGATTAAGATTTAATCTTAGCCACCTATTTTAATTAACCATACATCTCATGATTGAGATATGTGGCAACTAGAACTAAGGAGATTAGTTGTTAGGATTGAAGAGATTAGTTATCTCTCTCAAAGAATAAATAGGACAATTAGGAGAAGTCAATATCATATGAGAAGAGAACAATAGAGCTTAATAAAGAGTACATTCAAGGAAAAGAAGGGCATATTTCTAAAGTGATCAACAAGATACGAGAAGGTAGTACCATTGATGTAGCCACACCTTCAGATCTAGTCAAACACCGTCAGATTGGCCATACACAATCTTTTGTGCATTGCTAGAATGTATTATAGTGTTGAGGGAGGAGAAAGAGTGGTTTGTTGTCCAAGAAAGGAATAAATAGAGAAATTCATATTGTTGTAGTTGTACCCTCTTTTACACATGTCGTACACTAATGTTTGAGTTGATTTTAATGACTGTATAGTAGTTGACTCAAGCAAACTACAAAGTTTACCTTGTAAGATTTGATCAAAGGAATAAAAAGTTGATTAGAAGGAAAAATCCATTGCAATGTGTTATAATATAACACATTGCAATGTGTTATATTATAACACATTGCAATGTGTTATAATATAACACATTGCAATGTGTTATAATACATATGTGTTTTATTTCTTCCATTTTTTATTTTTCAATGATTATGTGATTGATGCAATGTTCAGAAATTTAATTTTTTTCCTTTAAATAAATTATGTTTGTGTTATTTAACGAGAGAACATTAGGACACTGCTCTCCTAGACTCTTGAAAAAATTACAACAAGAAACATAAGGAATTTTTAGCTTATGTTAAAGATTAACTTTTTATTCATTGTAATGATAAACTAAAGACAAAAGTTACAAATATAATAAGAATAATTAAAAAAAAAACAACTTGTTTCAAGTAATTTATTTATTCATTTCTTCAATCTAATTCCACAAAAGGAACAAATGTTAAAAGGTTATAAGATTTAAAAGATCAAATAAACCTTCCAACATGCAACACTCACGACAATTAAAAGGGGACCAGTCACATTGATATAAATGAAAAATATTTCAATCTAATTAAGTCTCAAAAGTTATAAATGCTTTTACTTCTTTATATAGAATGCAATTTCATTAACCCTCCCTATAAGGGTAGAATAGTACTCTTTGTGAGGAAATTTTGTTCTTCAATCAATTCAAGGGCTTTAAGAACCTTTGCAATGTTGTATTGTTTCACTCAACCAGTCTCTCAAGTGTTTTGCATGTTAATGCCTAAAAACCATTTTGGCCATCAATAGACCCCTGAGAGGTGGAACTATTTTTTATGCACGTGAAGGGAAAATTGAACTTGTGATAGGCTGTTGATTTTCACTTAATAGTTTTGTTAGGATTGTTATCCACAAAACTTTAGGAATGGTGAATTTTAAAATATCAGAGCTCAAAGAGTGTGACTGATTAGAAAGAGTCTCCAATTTCACCCATGGGAAGTTTAGGTTACAAATGTTTATGGAAGAGATTGATCTATGAGGCATATTCTAGGGTAGAGTTGCATTACCTATTGATACTCAATAGTTATCTCTGTATGATAATATTGTTTCTAAGGTGAAGAATATTATTTTTTACTCTATGAAGGGTTGGCCAATTCCTCACATTGTAAGGAAGGACCACATGATTCCTCACATCACATGGAAATTGGCAAAGGAAAAGTTCGATGCATTGAGAACTTTGTATTAGAGTGTTAATAGTTCTAGGAAGACATTCTTGAAGAACAATCTCACCCAAACATGCATGGGTAATTCAAACACCATGGCAAGTTACCTTATAAATATCACCAAGCTCAAAGATCAACACTTTTCTATTGGTATGAAAATCAAAGATGAAGAATTAGTTCATATTGAATTAATCAATTGTAGATGCCATAATCCTCCTCCTAATTGTTCTTCCCTCTGAAACCTCAGTGATTTAGGTGTTTTGGAGTCAACTGTGGATTTTTCCATGGGTGGGATTAGCCCTTACTCTCCCCTATCTCTGAGATTGACACATTTTGTGCCCTCATCTCCTCTAGTGGGAAATATTCCAAAGCTCCATCCTCTCGCATTGTGAAGAAGTTGGATGAAATTCCTGATGTTCCTGTGCACTATTCCTCCCCGCTTGGCCCTAAAACTAGCTTCTCAAGGTTTGAGTGGAGAGTTCATAGGACTCTGGCCTTCTCCAAAAGCAATGGCTACATGGCTTGACAAGGGTTGGAAATCACTAATCAAGGGGCGGGTTACACATTACTTATGTAGGAAAGGGTTTTATGCCTACCTCTTTGAATCTAAGGAGGATCCTAACCTTATTCATAAGTGACCCTTACTTTCTTGGATCCAGATGAAT
Organism: Picea mariana; assembly: GCA_032191745.1. Lineage (NCBI taxonomy): Eukaryota > Viridiplantae > Streptophyta > Pinopsida > Pinales > Pinaceae > Picea > Picea mariana. Next base: position 54,403 of record JASDQU010244754.1, on the reverse strand, counting down.
TGCAGACTTCAACCCTAAAAACGATATCCCTTCAACAATAATTGTTTGGGTTCGTTCACGGCATCTCCCACTCTGTTATTAGAATGATAACATTATGAGAAGCATTTTAAATACCCTCAAAAGATATAATGACACATATGAACCACTTGACATGATGTTTTCTTGTGCTAGGATCTATGTTGAAGTAGACCTCGATAAAGGTCTACCAAAGGCCATTCAACTGCCATTAGAAAACTAGAAACATGTTTATTCAATAAACTATGAGTATATACCCTTCAAGTGAAAATATTGTCATGACTATGGGTACTTTGTTGAGAACTACCCCAAAAACATTCCTCCTTAGAAAGGACCTCAAGATAGAGATGATCAGTGGCAACAGGTGAAGAAGAAGAAAACTTCCAATAAACAAGTTTCCAATCCGTCTCAATCCAAGCAAGTGACCCCCCTTGCATCTAACCCCAAGTCAATTGGCCCAGGGCAGTCTTTAGGGAAACATCGCTCGTCGAATTCACCTAAAGATACAACAAACAACAATGCAAAGAGCTCAACTACTAGTGGAAATAATCCAGATATCAACCCTAGTAAAAATAGGTATGAATCCTTATCTCAAGATGAAATTGTTCCAAGCAATGAAATGTTAGTGAATCCAACTTTGACTGTCGAGATTTATTTTGAAAAGCCACCTTTTGGTAGAAAACTCAGGAATAAATTTAAATCCTAGGAATACAAGTTATTCCTCAAATCCAAAGGAAGATATAGACCTCTCTAAAGCTTTGTATTCAATAAGAACTGGTAATGGGCATGATCACCAGTCCCTTGAAGATGTTGCGAAGGAGGATGGTAATGATCAAGAGATTGAAAATGTTAAAAAAAGAAGGAAATATGGAATAAAACCATTCAAGGAGGTAAGAAAGGAAATCACAAATAAAGAGATAAAAATGGGTACCCAAAGCCCAATAGAAAAGGCGCATGGTATGGAAACCAGAAGCTCGAAGAATTTGAGTTGACCAAACCCTCCCAAGGGAGGGACTCATAAAAGAAATAAGTAATGATGAAGCTAATATCTTGGAATTTCAAGGGAGTGGGCAGTTCAACTAAGGTTGAATCAAAAAGGAGTTTAGTAAAATCAGAAAAATTTGTCATCCTCTTACTCCAGGAGACAAATATGGAGGTTGAAGAGGCCAACAAGCAAGGCAAATAAAATATTGGAAATACAATGAAGGGAAAGCAGTGAGCTCTAGGGGATCCCATGGAGGTCTTCATATGGTATGGAATAGTACTTTGCTACATTTGAATTATAGTCAACACACTCAACACTAGATGTTAACCAGTGTTGGTATAGGGGCAGACCCAGGGTTCAACGCTACAACAGCTCACCAACAAAACCCTAACTACCGTCCCTTTTGGAAACACCTGTGAAGAAAATGAAGTCTCACCCGAGGTAGAGGCAGGGATGGTTGCATGACTCCAGTGTCTGCAACCTTAGCTGGGATACAAATCTGTGATTGTAACACCTTGACAAAGCACTTAGCAATATAGTTCATCAATGTTTAACTAGTATCTACTTCACAGGTAAATACCCTAATTACAGAGCATCACAGTATTCAACCTGATCTAGCATCTAACATCACTTAGCATGACGAAACAGATCAGATCTAGCAGATTCAAGCACTAAGCACATTCACATAGGTCAAATCCAACATTTACTCTCACTATTAAGCACAAAGAAACAATAGATCTACCTATCATTCATCTATATCAAAGCACTAAGCAAGTAAATACATAAACACATCAACACATCGCACAAAGCATTCACAACACAGGATGTATGTGGTTCACCCCCACCCTGGGGCTACGTCCACCAACTCTTTGTCTTCTTTATTAGCTTTCTTCAATCTTCTTACATGCACAGATCCTTCAGATCAACTTTGCAGAGGACAAGAGATCTGTGCACTCTTCGCTAGACCCTCCTTCCCCAAGCTAGGTTACAACACAAAGCCTACATATAGTCCTTAAAACCACTTGCACTCAGCCTTGCAAACATACACAAAGCACTTACAATTGTTACTTTCACTCAACACCACTTGCAACTGACTTGTCATTCGCACTTAGTCATTCATATCCATATATCCTCACTACATCGCCTAGCATCTATTTATACATTACAAAATCGGGCCTAAACATGGGTAAACCCATGGGCCGACATCCCCATACCCATTACATAATCCCAAATCCCAAAAATCCCTAAAAGGGGCCGAGATCCCACGATCTCCACTTCTTCTTGTGCTTCGCCTTCGACAACCTGTCGAAGTCCCAAAAATAGGTCAAACATGACAAAGGATCCTCAAAACTTGGCCAAGGGCCAGCAACCAGATTCACTAATATTCACATTGGAGAAGAGATATCCATTGTAAATGTTTACATGTTTGTGGTCTATCAAGAAAAAGTTGACTACTAGAATATATTGTCTGATCTAAGGAACTCAAATTTATGGGAGAAATGTGTTATAGCCAGTGACTTCAACACCACTTTAAATCAAAATGAAAAGAAGGGGGGAAGATTGTTCGGGATCCTTGCAGGGAAAGGATGGAGGAATTGATCTCCCTCTTGGATCTGGTTGAGGTAAGACCTATCAAAGGTAAATTATCCTAGACAAATAAAAGAACAAGTCCAAGGCATATATCATCCAGACTAGATCGATTTCTAGTGCAAAGTTCATTTTTGGAAAGAAACGGTGCACTCTCTTATCCAATTCTCTCTTAGGCAACCTTGGATCATAGATCCATTTCTTTGCTAATTACATAAGTGGCCAACTTTGGAACAATCCCCTTTATGGTTGCAAGACAACTCATTTTATGATCTTATCTCTAAATTTTGGACCTTTTAGGTGGTTGGCTCCCATGTCCATATCTAGGAGCAAAAGCTCAAAGCAATGAAGCTTGCACTCAAGGATTGGGCCAAAACCTTTTTCATGTCTTATGTTCGGGATGTCAAAGTGTAAAAAGAGAAGTTGGATCATATCCAAGCTAGAATGGAGATGGCACAAGTCACTATGTACATCATGTTAGAAGAAATAGAAAGGATGGCATGATACCATGACAGAGAGTACAACTCCATCCACAAGAATGATGTTTGGGAGATAATTTTGAGACCTACTAGGAAATCAATGATTGATTCCAAATGGTTTTATTTTTTAGCTCGGTTGATGTCTTAGTTGTGCCTATGTGTCCTAGGCCAGCTAATTGACACCTTAAATAGTCTTGATCAACCTTAGTATCTTAGACTAAGTTAGACTTAGGCTTGCAACAAAAAATGATTCTTGAGTGGAATGTGGGGTTCAAGGAAGAGGGTGCACCTCATGGACGTTGCTAGTGGAGTGTGGGACCCTGTCCAAATGGGGGCACACTACCTAGTAGAGAGTGGGGTCCAACAACCCCGATCTCAGCCATTGAGGCCCAAGGCTAGGCACACATCTCAAGGTAAATGGAGGGATCCTAGGGAGGTAAAAGGAAGTTGAGGGTGAGAGGACTACACACATTCTCATTGTGCATGATAGTTGAAGGAGGGCGCTAGATATAGAGTTAGTGGTTGCATTTTGCATTTGAGAAAGTGCAGAAGAGGGCAACCATCTTCAGTGCGAAATGAGGGTTGAAGGAGTTGGGCAAAAGCAGCGAAATACAGTCTGATATTTTTGGGTGCAGTTGGGACATGTAACATCCTTTCTAAGGGTTTTATAGACCGTACAATAGGTCGTATAGGGTCGTGTTGAGCACTCAACACACCCTAAAAGATTTTTAGAAATTTTTCTCTTTTGGGTACCACTTTGTTTTTTTTCTTCTTTCTGAATTGAGTCTGTTGTGCAGGGATCATTAAGTTTTTTGTTTCCATGTCTTATCATCAATCACATTCAGATTTATTTGGACCTATTGAATAGATTAACTTCTTTATAAAAGAACACTTTGCATTTTATCTAAGTATACACAGCTAGAATTTTAAGTCATGCACCCATTATCGGCATCGACACAACCTATGCAGAAAAATCGATCATACAACAACGATGAGCGTCGATCTCCAATGTATCATCGGCATTGGGAGAATTTAAAAGGAAAACACTAACAATCGACACACCTAACGAACCTTCGATCACCGATCGTTGATACATTCAGGGTCAGCGATATCCGAAGGGAACCCTAAAACTGCGGGAAATCTTTACTTCGACACAACGTCGAGTGTCGATCACCAATCGGTAATATGTTATCGATATCACTGAACTCCGAGGGATGAAATCATGAAGTAATAGACATAGAAACTTGTTGATCGCTGATCCTCGAGATATTATCGGCATCGGCAAGATAGGTTGATATTCCTAGAGCCATGTCTAAAGAAAATCACTGATTCTGAAGACTTTTAACGAAGGAACCAAAATAAAATGTCACGAGTCATGATCACCCTTCCAGGTCCACATTTCCACATTATCATTGTACGGAAGTTTGGGTCGACATCGGATATTTCTCTAAAAGTGGTATTAAAGAACGTTTTCTAAGAAAATCGTCGACGTCGATCCACTTGTTTAAACTGTCATACTGATAAGACATAGATGGCAGGATGGGACATATTCAACGAAGATTAAGATCAGATTTTGTTATTTAATAGGCCAATTAATGTGTTGATTAACACATGTTACTAACCCACGCGTCGACCAAATGATAGGATCTTGAAACCGTCGATGAACTACATAGCACCCCGCTCTTGCGATCACATTTAATCTCGAGCATGATTCGAATCTTGGTGATGGATTGGGTAGACCACATTTACGCCCTGAATTCAAGAACTGATGCAACAAGGTAAGTGTGCTCCATGTTTAAATTATAAAGACGGATTTTGAACGCAGTATTTAGTACCCAAGTCTTTCATTATTGGAGCAGTCGAAGGAGAGAGAAAGGGTTTCAGAAACTCACAGTCAATTTTCAACATTCTAAACCAGGTTAATTTTGTGCGAAGGAAAGGTATGAACCGTCTGTATCATTTCAGTAGTCGCAATTGTTTATTTTTTATCATTTGTGCAAGTCGGTATCTCACTTTGTTCTTTGTGCAGGAAAATGCCTCCAAGGAAGCCAATGACCAGGCACTCGCTAAGAGAAAAAAAACTAAAATAAATGGAAAACAGTGAAGGATCCTCGCCCGGCACTGCTAGACAGATAGATTTTGCCACTAAAATGGAGCCAGTCATTTGAAAATCAACCAAAAAGGCGTTTGCCCAGCCTCCTGCATTTGACAACACAGAGGCGAGTACTGGATCAAAAGTGGTGCTCCCTCATTGGGGAGACTTGTTTAACAGAATCAGCCAGGAAGAGTACCCGGAGTTTGTGCCACACAATGACCCGGACATCCGAATACTTGATGACCAAGTATTCTTGAACATTCAGCGATCCTGCCTACACATGGTAGCCTTTCGAACCCTGGTTATGCCTTGCATTGAAACTCTAGGGTGAATAATCGACCATACTGATGCGACAAAATGCTTGGTGAATGATGAAAATGGTGAATATGTTGGGGATTTTCTCTCGATATAATTCCAGAAGTACTACAAATTCAGAGACCTAGAGGAAAGGTTAAATACCGAGTTTGTGGTAAAATTCTATGAGTTCCATGACACCAGCAGGTTGATGGCCTCATGGTGGAAAGAGGATAATAAGTTTACAAACAGGAGCAACGGCTAGTATGGTACATCCAATCTTAGAGATCCATATATCTACCTGATGGCTCTGATCTACTGATTATACGGGGAAAGGGATTGTGCCAAATTTTCAGAAGCATGGATGCCCTTGGCATACACTGTGGAAATCTCCGGTAGTAGCTTCAATTGGTGAGCGATTATTTCAAAACAACTCAGTGCCAACATACTACAATCCCAAACGTCGAAGGATGGAGAAATGTCAGCTTTCCACTTTGCGTCATACCTATTGGACGTGATCTGTGCAAGGAATGTCTTCGCAGGCATGAATCTGAGCTGCCATGTTGCAGAGCTACCCGTGCATGTCTATTTCAGCATTATGTGGGAGAACAAGTACAAGAGATCATACACTCTTATATGTGATGAATTTAAAGCTAGAGTCTATTTTATTCTTTTTAAGAAAGAATTCCCAAGTCTTATGGTAGCAGCCAAGAAGATGGTTTCCAAAGTAGGCCACTCGTCACTAGAAGAAACCACCACTTACATCATAGTGTTTGGGGCCACTGGCGCTCCACATTTACTCATCGTTCACGTCTCAGACATGCTTATTGTGGGGGGATTTTTTATCAAACCATTTTGCAAGGCTATAATGCCACTCTGGTGAAGGATAAGAAGAGAACATTCATACCCTATGTCCTTCATATAGGGTTTTACATGGTGAAATACATTGCACAAGAAAAACAAGAGGGCTTAAGTCAGCTAGAGTAACTCAGCATGTTTCACAGGTGTCTTCCTGTTGGTCGTATTCCCATGATAAGTTTGAAGATGAAATCTTTACGGAAGGTGCCCAGGACTAGGAGGAGGTACTCCAAAGAAAAGCTAACCCCAATATGACAAGATTTAAAACCATGACAATGGAAGAGCAGGTTGAAATGATAGAACAAACGTCTCAAGAATCCCTCAGGGTTAGGGAAGAGAACAGAGTAGTAGAAGCCACAGAGGCACATAAGAGAGGGATGTTGTTGTTAGAATAATCCCAAAGAGTTATCCAGAGGTTAGAAAATGATCCCCAACTATTAAAACCCATAAGGGTCACCCCGTTCGACACAATCAACATCGGAGAGGAGCTAAATAGCTCAAAGTCAACCCCATTGGAGGAGACCGCTCATCCAGAAAACCTAGGCATTACATCACCACAAGAAAGGTCATTGACCATTTCTATAGCACAGTTGGAGGAAACAAGAACATCTAGTGGGACAGACATGCCCAACGTCCTCATAGACCTGATTACCATATACGACAATGAGGAAATCTCAGGGGTTTCGCTCATAACCCCAGTACCAATCACGGAGGAGGGAGAACTAGGAGAAACATCTGCTCTAACTCCTGAAGCTCTGACTTCAATTTCCCAAGAAGGTGACGACCAGGCCAAAAGCATGTTGGACAGTGAGTTTCTCGACCAATCGGGAATTCAGCATAAGATGGACAATTCCAAGGAGGAGTTCGGATTTGGTGAAAAGGAAGAAGAAAAGCATCAATCAGAAATCGGCACCTCAATAATCGATCCTCGTTAAATGTTGATCCTTTTCCCCTCTCCTCATCTAAAACCGAAAATCCACCAGCCGACGAACCCCAGCAGGAGGCCCCAGCAGGAGGCCGAGTCACCAGGACATACATAATCTCTCCTTGCTAAAGAACTACAAGAGCCAGTCATAGAAAAAATATATACAACAGGAAGCCTAGGCAACACTCTGACCTAGGGAGACCAACAAATTCATGAGCCAATGGACAAGGTCATCGACATACAAGCGATCGCTTATGACAGAAAGAGGAAGGTTGTGATGAGAAGGAAAACCAATAAAAGGAGGCTCACGCTTGATAACACACTCTTTTTTACCATAGAAGAAACACTTCTCAACACAGAAAATGCTAAGACTACTAAGTTGATCAGGGCAAGGATGTCTATAACTGATGCAACGCTAGACAGAGTGAAAAGGGATGAAAAGGAATTAGCAGTCGAAAAGGTGGAGTTGGATCACCTGCATCATCTAGTGAATTATTATCAGGATTCAATGCAGGCAGTAGTGTTCCTGAGAAGTGAGTTTAGAGACACATATGCACGGTTCACAAACAAACAAAACCTCTTCACCACATGTATCGCCGATTTCCAAGAGGATACTCTCATGGGGCTGGCCACTTGTAAAGATGTGCAGAGGTGGTATGAAAAATCACATCAGGCCTTAGAGTGGATTGACTATATCAGTGAGATATAGAAAGGTCGAGACTCTGAAGAACACGACATCTGAGTACTAATGGATAGTAGCATCGCCCGAATCAGGAAGGCAATTGAATATTGGGTGTGAATGGTAAAGGAACCTCAGCAGAAGATATAGGAAAGGTGGAGAGAATGTGAGAAAAGTTGGGAGAATATGAATCGGGAGATGGAAAACATTGGCCTACCAGAATTTGGCCCACAGGGAAATTTCGACGATTTGCATGACATAGTCAAACGACATGCAGAGCAAGACTCGACATGGGAGGTAGAGATATCATAGATTTCAAGTATGACTCCAGGTCAAGTAAAGAAGTTCGTGCATCACCCAGTTAAATCCCTCGCATTTCTCCAACACTTAAAGTGTCAAGCTCATCAGGTATAGAGAACGAGCAGTGGAGATAAAAGAAGTCTTCTCTGCACCGATGGATCAGCATAGGTTTCCCTATGCAAACACATGTGAAGACATTTTTTTTCAAATGGGCGGAGTATGAGAGAAATCATCCACTGCAGTAAAAAAAATGGATGATCTCAATAGAACGAGGAGATAAATCCTGCCACGTATCAATTTTTTTTTACTTAACACAACTTTTAGTAGTTATTTTTAGCTTAGTGATCCTTTATAAATAGGGATATTGACCTTGTGCAAATGGTCAATGGTTTTGGAAAAGACCCCTTTTTTTTAGAATTGTGAAAGAATTATTTATCTGCAACTTTAATTTAGAAGTTATGTTTAGAACCAAAGACAATTTTTTCATCTGAAGCGTTAACTTGATTGGATCGAGGAGGGATTGTTTCTGTCTTCGAGTTTTATTATGTTGTTGTATTGAGTAAGAGTCATTGTATCTATTGTTAAGTTATCTTTTCAATATTATAACAAACATTTTGTTCTAGATGATGAAAATAAATCGATGTGTTGATATGTGATCGATAGTAGAGGTAAGAGAACTAATTTTTTTACACTCATATTTGTTACATAGTTGTTTTCCTTCTACAATTGTTATTTCAGGCAATGATGTATGCTCACAAGTAAAAATTATTATTGCTAAGATTGAGGTAGTTCTGATTATCGTTGTCTACACGCTGAGGTATAAGGGTTATCCTAAGCTCAACATTCTTTAGTCTATAGTAATTTCCCTTCATCAGTTGGGTTATGTCATCATATTTATTGTACCTATATTATTCAAGAATACAAAATACAAAAAGAGAATCGCTTAACCTAAAGGAAGAACTTTTCATAAAAAGACACACCTGTCAATTACCCATAAATCCCATCAATAAATCATCCGAATCAAATATCTGGAGAACCATTCCACTTATCAAACTCTTATGAGTCTGATTGGGCCTCTTAAGTGGGGTTGGTTCCCACTATTGAGTTAAAGGGATTTTTGACCCCTCAACAGAATTGGCGCTAGAAGGAGGGCCTGAATGAATGAATGGATAACGATATTTTTGATAATATATTATGCATAGCCTGTAGATTCAAAACAACTCACATGCATGGCTATTCATTCTCAAGACAACCCACATACAGAGAGTACTCCCGAAACAAGTAACTCACCTCAACACAAGGAAGTAGAACACTTATTCCCTGAAATAAATTATGCTCTCCCCCAAGAGGAGTTGAACCAGTTCATAAGAATCACAAGAGCTTACGCCCAGTAAATTGGAGCGTTACCTTTAGCTCCTTTACTTCCTTGCAGAAAACAAGTAGGCAGACCAGTTGTTGACACCCCTGACCAGGTTTTTGTTCACATGGTAGAATACCTGATATATTTTTCCCTCACTGAGATCGAACAACCCCTTAATATGATACCCGAAACACCAGCGGGTAACTACTCTGAATCTAATGATTCTGAATCTGACGAGGAAGGGTCTAACTCGGATCGCTTAGCTTCTCAATCGAAAGACATGGAGGATAGTAACTATAACAATGAAGAAATGGGAAATCAAGCTCAATACAATCAACCATGGTTGGTCAGAGATGCTATGGAAATCCTAGGACGGGTACATAACCTACCCTGACATCCAAAAATTAACAAGACCCCCGGTAAAAAAAACAGAATTAGGTCTTGATAAAGAAGGAGGAGATCTAGAAAACCTACAGTGGATGATCAAAAAACTCTCCAACGAGATTGTAGATATGAAAAGGAGTGATGGGGAGGGAAACCAAAACCAGAGACCTTATAAATCCTTCTTTAAAATAAATCCACCTTTCAAAGCTATAGAACCTCCTCCAGCCAACCTAAACATTGACTTAGAAATCGTAGCATCTGACTCTTTCTGCACGTACCACCAAGCGAATCATTCGGAAAGAGATTTCCCTCAATGGGTGAAAGCTATGAATTTAATGGCTAATCGATTCCTAGATGAATGCTCCCTAACCAAAGAACCCAGTGGCTCGACAATAATCGCTATTGATCAGGAAAGTCATGAGCCACCAGAAGAGACAACCATGTTGTTATGGGATTCCAACCACCTGATGCCTTTCAACGACGCCACTAAAGTGCATGAACCTCTCGTTGAAGTCCTAGCTATGCAGATGCGAGGTAGAAGTCAATTGATGAAAACTAATCCTACCACTACTCAGTTATCTAGAGGGAATCAAGCGATCGATCATCCAAAACCCTGATTCTCTTCTCAAAAGAATCCCACTAACATACACACACAGGAAGCTCCTAAACTAGACTATAATGTAGTGGAGGACTTTAAGAAGATGGAGGATAATGTGTCAGTCATGGATATGTGTAGGATTCCCCAACAAAAGGATTTTATGTTATAGGCCTTAAAGTCAATAGAAGCCCCTATGACGAGCGTTGACCTAGGTGAGGTCCCATCCCCCTNGCGTTGACCTAGGTGAGGTCCCATCCCCCACAAATTTGAAGAATAAACTGAGTGTGGAAGATTTCTCTTTAGATAAAAAAGGAAAGCTTTTTTTCCCTCCTTTCCTTTTAACGTTTGAAGTCTTTAACACAAACCTACATAATTTCCTAGTTGATTTAGGGGCAACCTCCAATGTCATGTCATTGTCAATCTGCAATAAATTGAATGCAACCCCACTCAAAAGTGATAAACATGTTATACAACTAGACAGGACTCACATAAAGGTTATTGTAGAACTTAAATATGTCATGATCAGAATGGCTACACACCCAAAATTTGTTCAGGTAATTGACATAATCGTAGTAGACATCCCAAAGGATTATGGACTGTTACTTAGTCGAGATTGGTCCGAGAAATTAAATAGATACTTTAGTATGGATTGGGATCACCTCCGGTTGCCATTAAAGGGACATACAAACATGATTAGGATCGATAGGGAAAGATATCTCAAACACATTGTTATCGATTTAGAATCTTTCAACGAACCTTTGTCGGCATATTTCCCTGTGTTAGAAAACTACTCCTGCGATTCTGATTTTGGAAATTTCGCCCCTCTCTCGTCTGATGTACCTCTCACTCAAAACTCTGAAATTAATTTTCAAGTATCAACAGTAGTAGAAGAAAGCATCTTATGTCTGGATCCTCTATTGGGAGCAGCAGACAAGGAAGATGGAGGTGAGAAAATAACTAGGCATGAATAAGTTACTAAATTTTGCTCATAAGTTTGGATGGTGTATTTTGATGGGTCTAAATCAAAATAAAGGTCAGGAGTGGGATGTATTCTCATTGACCCGAAGATGAAGCAGAAATTTCTATCCTACAGACTAGAATTTGAATGCACCAATAACATTGTTGAGTATGAAGCTCTAGTTCAGGGACTGAAGAAATCCATAGACTTAAACATTAAAGAATTGAAAGTTTTTGGAGACTCTAAAATTATTGTTAGGCAAGTGAAGAATAGTATCCATTGCAATTCACCTCACTTGAGAAATTAACAACAAGAGCTGCATGGACTAATAGAAAATTTTGAGGCCTTCAACATTACTGTTGTTCCCAGAGCAAAGAATACTCTTGTTGATTCCTTATCCATTGCAGCCTCAAGATTGTCTCTTTTAGAATATTATGAAGCCTCTAGGTTCACAATGGAACTTCTCTACAAGCCTTCGGTGCCTAACAAGGTTTCTAACTGGAAATTATTTGAAGGAGATAAAAATATTGTAGACTTCTTGACTAACCAAGAGAATTTTAAGGATTTGGTTATTGATGATGAAGTATTTCAAGAACTACTCACATAATCCAATCTCCACGATCAGAAGAA
>JASDQU010244754.1:20560-30796 GCA_032191745.1 Picea mariana | reverse complement strand
TCTCATTGTGAATGATAGTTAAAGGAGGGTGCTAGATATAGAGTTAGTGGTTGCATTTTGTAGTTGAGAAAGTGCAGAAGAGGGCAACCATCTTCGGTGCGAAATGAGGGTTGAAGGAGTTGGGCAAAAGCAGCGAAATACAGTCTGATATTTTTGGGTGCAGTTGGGACATGTAACATCCTTTATGAGGGTTTTATAGACTGTACAATAGGTCGTATAGGGTCGTGTTGAGAACTCAACACACCCTAAAAGCTTTTTGGAAATTTTTCTCTTTTGGGTACCACTTTGTTTTTTTTCTTCTTTCTGAATTGAGTCAGTTGTGTAGGGATCATTAAGTTTTTTGTTTCCATGTCTTATCATCAATCACATTCGGATTTATTTGAACCTATTGAATAGATTAACTTCTTTATAAAAGAACACTTTGCATTTTATCTAAGTATACAGAGCTAGAATTTTAAGTCATGCACCCATTATCGGCATCGACACAACCTGTGCAGAAAAATCGATCATACAACAATGATGAGCGTCGATCTCCAATGTATCATCGGCATTGGAATAATTTAAAAGGAAAACACTAACAATCGAAACACCTAACGAACCTTCGATCGTCGATCGTCGATACATTCAGGGTCAGCGATATCTGAAGGGAACCTTAAAACTGCAGAAAATCTTTACTTCGACACAACGTCGAGTGTCGATCACCAATCGGTAATATGTTATCGATATCACTGAACTTCGAGGGATGAAATCATGAAGTAATAAACATAGAAACTTGTTGATCGCTGATCCTCGACATATTATCGGCATCGGCAAGATAGGTTGATATTCCTAGAGCCATGTCTAAAGAAAATCACCGATTCCAAAGAATTTTAACGAAAGAACCAAAATAAAATGTCACGAGTCATGATCACCCTTCCAGGTCTGCATTTCCACATCAACATTGTACGGAAGTCTGGGTTGACATCGGATATTTCTCTAAAAGTGGTATTAAAGAATGTTTTCTAAGAAAATCGTCGACGTCGATCCACTTGTTTAAACTGTCATACTGATAAGACATCGATGGTAGGATGGGACATATTAGACGAAGATTAAGATCATATTTTGTTATTTAATAGGCCAATCAATGTGTTGATTAACACATGTTACTAACCCACGCGTCGACCAAATGATAGGATCTTGAAACCGTCGATGAACTACATAGCACCCCGCTCCTGCGATCACATTTAATCTCGAGCATGATTCGAATCTTGGTGATGGATTGGGTAGACCACATTTACGCCCTGAATTCAAGAAATGATGCAACAAGGTAAGTGTGCTCCATGTTTAAATTATAAAGACGGATTTTGAACGCAGTATTTAGTACCCAAGTCTTTCATTATCGGAGCAGTCGAAGGAGAGAGAAAGGGTTTCAGAAACTCACAGTCAATTTTCAACATTCTAAACCAGGTTAATTTTGTGCGAAGGAAAGGTATGAACCATCTGTATCATTTCAGTAGTCGCAATTGTTTATTTTTTATCATTTCTGCAAGTCGGTATCTCACTTTGTTCTTTGTGCAGGAAAATGCCTCCAAGGAAGCCAATGACCAGGCACTCGCTAAGAGAAAAAAAACTAAAATAAATGGAAAACGGTGAAGGATCCTCGCCCGACACTGCTAGACAGATAGATTTTTCCACTAAAATGGAGCCATTCATTTGAACATCAACCAAAAAGGCGTTTGCCCAACCTCCTGCATCTGACAACACAGAGGCGAGTACTGGATCAAAAGTGGTGCTCCCTCATTGGGGAGACTTGTTTAACAGAATCAGCCAGGAAGAATACCCAGAGTTTGTGCCACACAGTGACCTGGACATCTGAATACTCGATGACCAAGTATTCTTGAACATTCAGCGATCCTGCCTACACATGGTAGCCTTTCGAACCCTAGTTATGCCTTGCATTGAAACTCTAGGGTGGATAATCGACCATACTGATGCGACAAAATGCTTGGTGAATGATGAAAATGGTGGATATGTTGGGGATTTTCTCTCGATATAATTCCAGAAGTACTACAAATTTAGATACCTAGAGGAAAGGTTAAATACCAAGTTTGTGGTAAAATTCTATGAGTTCCATGACACCAACAGGTTGATGGCCTCATGGTGGAAAGAGGATAATAAGTTTACAAACAGGAGCAACGGCTAGTATGGTACATCCAATCTTAGAGATCCATATATCTACCTGATGGATTTGATCTACCGATTATACGGGGAAAGGGATTGTGCCAAATTTTCAGAAGCATGGATGCCCTTGGCATACACTGTGGAAATCTTCGGTAGTAGCTTCAATTGGTGAGCGATTATTTCAAAACAACTCAGTGCCAACATACTACAATCCCAAACGTCGAAGGATGGAGAAACGTCAGCTTTCCACTTGGCGTCATACCTATTGGACATGATCTGTGCAAGGAATTTCTTTGCAGGCATGAGTCTGAGCTGCCATGTTGCAGAGCTACTTGTGCATGTCTATTTCAGCATTATGTGGGAGAACAAGTACAAGAGATCATACGCTCTTATATGTGATGAATTTAAAGATAGAGTCTATTTTATTCTTTTTAAGAAAGAATTCCCAAGTCTTATGGCAACAGCCAAGAAGATGGTTTCCAATGTAGGCCACTCATCACTAGAAGAAACCACCACTTACATCAAAGTGTTTGGGGCCACTGGCGCTCCACATTTACTCATCGTTCACATCTCGGACATGATTATTGTGGGGGGATTTGTTATCAAACCATTTTGCAAGGCTATAATGCCACTCTGGTGAAGGATAAGAAGAGAACATTCATACCCTATGTCTTTCATATAGGGTTTTACATGGTGAAATACATTGCACAAGAAAAACAAGAGGGCTTAAGTCAGCTAGAGTAACTCATCATGTTTCACAGGTGTCTTCCTGTTGGTCGTATTCCCATGATAAGTTTGAAGATGAAATATTTACGGAAGGTGCCCAGGACTAGGAGGAGGTGCTCCAAAGAAAAGCTAACCCCAATATGACAAGATTTAAAGCCATGACAATGGAAGAGCAGGTTGAAATGATAGAACAGACATCTCAAGAATCCCTCAGGGTTAGGGAAGAGAACAGAGTAGTAGAATCCACAGAGGCACATAAGAGAGGGATGTTGTTGTTAGAATAATCCCAAAGAGTCATCCAGAGGTTAGAAAATGATCCCCAACTATTAAAACCCATAAGGGTCACCCTGTTCGACACAATCAACATCGGAGAGGAGATAAATGGCTCAAAGTCAACCCCATTGGAGGAGACTGCTCATCCAGAAAACCCAGGCATTACGTCACCACAGGAAAGGTCATTGACCATTGCTATAGCATAGTTGGAGGAAACAAGAACATCTAGTGGGACAGACATGCCCAACGTCCTCATAGACCTGATTACCATATACGACAATAAGGAAATCTCAGGGGTTTCGCTCATAACCCCAGTACGAATCATGAAGGAGGGAGAACTAGGAGAAACATCTGCTCTAACTCCTGAAGCTCTGACTTTAATTTCCCAAGAAGGCGACGACCAGGCCAGAAGCATGTTGGACAGTGAGTTTCTCGACCAATCGAGAATTCAGCATAAGATGAACAGTTCCAAGGAGGAGTTCAGCTTTGGTGAAAAGGAAGAAGAAAAGCATCAATCAGAAATTGACACCTCAATAATCGATCCTCATTAAATGTTGATCCTTTTCCCCTCTCCTCATCTAAAACCGAAAATCCACCAGCCGACGAACCCCAGCAGGAGGCTGAGTCACCAAGACATACAGAATCTCTCCCTGCTAAAGAAATACAAGAGCCAATCATAGAAAAAATATATACAACAGGAAGCCTAGGCAACACTCTGACCTAGAGAGACCAACAAATTCATGAGCCAATGGACAAGGTCATCGACATACAAGCGATCACTTATGACAGAAAGAGGAAGGTTGTGATGAGAAGGACAACCAATAAAAGGAGGCTCACGCTTGATAACACACTATTTTTTACCACAGAAGAAACACTTCTCAACACAGAAAATGCTAAGACTACTAAGTTGATCAGGGCAAGGATGGCTATAACTGATGCAACGCTAGACAGAGCGAAAAGGGATGAAAAGGAATTAGTAGTCGAAAAGGTGGAGTTGGATCACCTGCATCATCTAGTGAATTATTATCAGGATTCAATGCAGGCAGTAGTGTTCCTGAGAAGTGAGTTTAGAGACACATATGCACGGTTCACAAACAAAAAAAACCTCTTCACCACATGTATCGCCAATTTCCAAGAGGATACTCTCATGGGGCTGGCCACTTGTAAATATGTGCAGAGGTGGTATGAAAAATCACATCAGGCCTTAGAGTGGATTGACTATATCAGTGAGATATAGAAAGGTCGAGACTCTGAAGAACACGACATTTGAGTACTAATGGATAGTAGCATCGCCCGAATCAGGAAGGCAATTGAATACTGGGTGTGAATGGTAAAGGAACCTCAGTAGAAGATATAGGAAAGGTGGAGAGAATGCGAGAAAAGTTGGGAGAAGATGAATCGGGAGATGGAAAACATTGGCCTACCATAATTCGGCCCACAGGGAAATTTCGACGATTTGCATGACATAGTCAAACAACATGCAGAGCAAGACTCGACATGGGAGGTAGAGATATCATAGATTTCAAGTATGACTCTAGGTCAAGTAAAGAAGTTCGTGCATCACCCAGTTAAATCCCTCGCATTTCTCCAACACTTAAAGTGTCAAGCTCATCAGGTATAGATAACGAGCAGTGGAGATAAAAGAAGTCTTCTCTGGATCGATGGATCAGCATAGGTTTTCCTATGCAAACACATGTGAAGACATTTTCTTCAAATGGGCGGAGTATGAGAGAAATCATCCACTGCAGTAAAAAAAATGGATGATCTCAATAGAACGAGGAGATAAATCCTGCCACGTGTCAATTTTTTTTTACTTAACACAACTTTTAGTAGTTATTTTTAGCTTAGTGATCCTTTATAAATAGGGATATTGACCTTGTGCAAATGGTCAATGGTTTTGGAAAAGACCCCTTTTTTTTAGAATTGTGAAAGAATTATTTATCTGCAACTTTAATTTAGAAGTTATGTTTAGAACCAAAGACAATTTTTTCATCTGAAGCGTTAACTTGATTGGATCGAGGAGGGATTGTTTCTGTCTTCGAGTTTTATTATGTTGTTGTATTGAGTAAGAGTCATTGTATCTATTGTTAAGTTATCTTTTCAATATTATAACAAACATTTTGTTCTAGATGATGAAAATAAATCGATGTGTTGATATGTGATCGATAGTAGAGGTAAGAGAACTAATTTTTTTACACTCATATTTGTTACATAGTTGTTTTCCTTCTACAATTGTTATCTCGGGAAATGATGTATGTTCACAAGTAAAAAATATTATTGCTAAGATTGAAGTAGTTCTGATTATCATTGTCTACACGTTGAGGTATAAGGGTTATCCTAAGCTCAACATTCTTTAGTCTATAGTAATTTCCCTTCATCAGTTGGGTTATGTCATCATATTTATTGTACCTAGATTATTCAAGAATACAAAATACAAAAAGAGAATCGCTTAACCTAAAGGAAGAACTTTTCATAAAAAGATACACCTGTCAGTTACCCATAAATCCCATCAATAAATCATCTGAATCAAATATATGGAGAACCATTCCACTTATCAAACTCTTATGAGTCTGATTGGGCCTCTTAAGTGGGGTTGGTTCCCATTGTTGAGTTAAAGGGATTTTTGACCCCTCAACAGAATTGGCGCTAGAAGGAGGGCCTGAACGAATGAATGGATAATGATATTTCTGATAATATATTATGCATAGCCTGTAGATTCAAAACAACTCACATGCATGGCTATTCATTCTCAAGACAACCCACATACAGAGAGTACTCCCGAAACAAGTAACTCACCTCAGCACAAGGAAGTAGAACACTTATTCCCTGAAATAAATTGCTCTCCCCCAAGAGGAGTTGAACCAGTTCATAAGAATCACAAGAGCTTACACCCAGTAAATTGGAGCGTTACCTTTATCTCCTTTACTTCCTTGCAGAAAACAAGTAGGCAGACCAGTTGTTGACACCCCTGACCAGGTTTTTGTTCACATGGTAGAAGACCTGATATATTTTTCCCTCACTGAGATCGAACAACCCCTTAATATGATACCCAAAACACCAGCTGGTAACTACTTTGAATCTAATGATTCCGAATCTGACGAGGAAGGGTCTAACTCGGATCGCTTAGCTTCTCAATCGAAAGACATGGAGGATAATAACTATAACAATGAAGAAATGGGAAATCAACCTCAATACAATCAACCATGGTTGGTCAGAGATGCTATGGAAATCCCAGGACGGGTACATAACCTACCCCGACATCCAAAAATTAACAAGACCCCCGATAAAAAAAACAGAATTAGGTCTTGATAAAGAAGGAGGAGATCTAGAAAACCTACAACGGATGATCAAAAAACTCTCCAACGAGATTGTAGATATGAAAAGGAGTGATGGGGAGGGAAACAAAAACCAGAGACCTTATAAATCCTTCTTTAAAATAAATCCACCTTTCAAAGCTATAGAACCTCCTCCAGCCAACCTAAACATTGACTTAGAAATTGTAGCATCTGACTCTTTCTGCACGTACCACCAAGCGAATCATTCGGAAAGAGATTTCCCTCAATGGGTGCAAGCTATGAATTTAATGGCTAATCGATTCCTAGATGAATGCTCCCTAACCAAAGAACCCAGTGGCTCGACAATAATCGCTATTGATCAGGAAAGTCATGAGCCACCAGAAGAGACAACCATGTTGTTATGGGATTCCAACCACCTGATGCCTTTCAACGACGCCACTAAAGTGCAAGAACCTCTCGTTGAAGTCCTAGCTATGCAGATGCGAGGTAGAAGTCAACTGATGAAAACAAATCCCACCACTACTCAGTTATCTAGAAGTAATCAAGCGATCGATCATCCAAAACCCTGATTCTCTTCTCAAAAGAATCCCACTAACATACACACACAGGAAGCTCGTAAACTAGACTATAATGTAGTGGAGGACTTGAAGAAGATGGAGGATAATGTGTCAGTCATGGATATGTGCAGGATTCCCCAACAAAAGGATTTTATGTTACAGGCCTTAAAGTCAATAGAAGCCCCTATGATGAGCGTTGACCTAGGTGAGGTCCCATCCCCCACAAATTTGAAGAATAAACTGAGTGTGAAAGATTTCTCTTTAGATAAAAAAGGAAAGATTTTTGTCCCTCCTTTCCTTTTAACGTTTGAAGTCTTTAACAGAAACCTACATAATTTCCTAGTTGATTTAGGGGCATCCTCCAATGTCATGTCATTGTCAATCTGCAATAAATTGAACGCAACCCCACTCAAAAGTGATAAACATGTTATACAACTAGATAGGACTCACATAAAGGTTATTGGAGAACTTAAATATGTCATGATCAGAATGGCTACACACCCGAAATTTGTTCAGGTAATTGACATAATCGTAGTAGACATCCCAAAGGATTATGGACTGTTACTTAGTCGAGATTGGTCCGAGAAATTAAATAGATACTTTAGTATGGACTGGGATCACCTCCGGTTGCCATTAAAGGGACATACAAACATGATTATGATCGATAGGGAAAGATATCTCAAACACATTGTTATCAATTTAGAATCTTTCAACGAACCTTTGTCGGCATATTTCCCTGTGTTAGGAAACTACTCCTGCGATTCTGATTTTCGAAATTTCGCCCCTCTCTCGTCTGATGTACCTCTCACTCAAAACTCTGAAATTAATTTTCAAGTATCGACAGTCGTAGAAGAAAGCATCTTATGTTTGGATCCTCTATTGGGAGCAGCAGACAAGGAAGATGGAGGTGAGAAAATAACTAGGCATGAAGAAGTTACTAAATTTTGCTCATAAGTTTGGACGGTGTATTTTGATGGGTCTAAATCAAAATAAAGGTCAGGAGTGGGATGTATTCTCATTGACCCGAAGAGGAAGCGAAACTTTCTATCTTGCAGAGTAGAATTTGAATGCACCAATAACATTGTTGAGTATGAATCTCTAGTTCAGGGACTAAAGAAATCCATAGACTTAAACATTAAAGAATTGAAAGTTTTTGGAGACTCTAAAATTATCGTTAGGCAAGTGAAGAATAGTATCCATTGCAATTCACCTCACTTGAGAAATTAACAGCAAGAGGTGCACGGACTAATAGAAAATTTTGAGGCCTTCAACATTACTGTTGTTCCCAGAGCAAAGAATACTCTTGTTGATTCCTTATCCACCGCAGCCTCAATATTGTCTCCTTTAGAATATTATGAAGCCTCTAGGTTCACAGTGGAACTTCTCTACAAGCCTTCGGTGCCTAACAAGGTTTCTAACTGGAAATTATTTGAAGGAGATAAAAATATTGTAGACTTCTTGACTAACCAAGAGAATTTTAAGGATTTGGTTATTGATGATGAAGTATTYCAAGAACTACTCACAKAATCCAATMTCCACGATCAGAAGAAGGGAAAATATCACTCTGATAATAAACCAAGGTTTCACATGATACCAAAAGGGGTGGCCAATTTGGAGAACCTTTTCGACCTAAGGGAAAGATTTAGAGGGTCAAAGAATGAAAAAATAGGGAGTTCATGTCCTATATACAAGACTATAAACCTAGGAACCCCTGAAAACCCCAAGAATATAAATCTAGGTAAAATAGTGTCCAAAGAAGACATGAAAGCTTATCTCAAACTTTTTAAATAATATCAAGATGTCTTTGTGTGGTCCTACCAATAGTTAAAAACTTATGACACTTTCATTATCCAACACACAATCCCGTTAAAATCAGGAGTAAAACCCTTCCAACAAAAACTTAGGAAGTACCACCCATCTCTGAAACCTCTAATGTATCAAGAGCTGAAGGAATTTTTAGATGCCAAGATTATCTTTCAGGTTAGACACTCTGCCTCGGTAGCCAATTTGGTTCCTGTCAGGAAATAATCTGGGGAAATCCGCATGTGTGTGGATTTCAGAAACCTTAACAGAGCATCAGAAAAAGATAACTACCCAGTCCCACCCATAGAACATCTCTTACAAAGAGTTTCTAGCTCTGAAATTTTTTCCCTCCTAGACGGTTTCTCAAGGTATAACCAGGTCTTGGTTTCAAAAGATGATCGATTAAAAACTACCTTCCAAACCAAGTGGGGAACCTTCGCTTATAAACGCATTCCCTTCGGGTTGATTAATGCAGGAAAAACATTCCATAGGGCCATGGATGTAGCTTTTTAGGGATTGATTAAAAAGTGAGTGGTAGTCTATTTGGATGACGTAACAGTATACTCAAAAAAAAAGGAAGACCACATTCAACATTTGACTCATATTTTTGAAAGATGTAGGAAATATGGAATATCTTTGAACCCCAAGAAAACCATCTTCTGTGTAGAGGAAGGAAAATTATTAGGTCACATCATATCTCAAGGAGGAATAAGCGTTGACCTCGAACAGATAAAATAAATAGCTCAACTTCCTTTGCCTAACAATAAAAAGGCCATGCAATCTTTTTTCGGGCAGATCAATTTTGTGAGAAATTTTACTCTTGACTTCGCTGAGATTGTTAAACCTTTACAAAATATTATTCGCAGGGATGCAAAGTTTAATTGGGATGAATAAAGAAGAGGACATTTTAATAACATCAAGACTGCAATATCCCAAGCACTAGTGCTGCGAATCCCTGACTTTGGTAGGAATTTTTTCCTTTATACATTTTCTTTTGACCAATCCTTGGATGCATTACTTACCCAAAAGGATGATGAAAACAATGAGGTACTAGTATCCTTTATGAATACCAATCTCCAAGGAGCTGAACTAAACTACCCGCATATAGAAAAATAGGATTACGTAGTATATAAAGAAGTCAAGCATTTCAGATCCTATATCCTGAAGAATCACACCAAAGTCATAGTCCCTCACCTTGCAGTCAGATCTTTATTCACCCAACATGATATGGGAGAAAGGAGCGGAATTGGATGGCAGTTGTTTAGGAATTTGATCTGGACATAAAACCTGCCAAAATATTCAAAGGACAAGGATTGTGTAAGCTAGTTGTTGAGGCCCAAGATCTCATTAACGTAGAAGACCCCGGTTGGGAAAATGAGATATCATTATGGTGCGGTGAAGCCCTATATGTACCTCTCGGG